>ML675705.1:1783606-1811154 GCA_007922155.1 Mesoclemmys tuberculata
AATAGATTGAAATCCATCTGGCCTTCTAATGAGCTCCACTTGTCACCATGAAATAAAGAAAGTTTCCTGCCTGGAAGGCTTCTCTCATTTCAACTGGAGTCACTGTGGACAATGGCTCATAAATGAGCCTTTGACAGCAGACCTTTGTCATAGATGACATCTGAAGCATTGCACAAGTCCTTTTACAGCAGGAAAGAAGGAAGGAGAAGCTAGGAACTCCAGACTGCGTTCCTGGCATTGCAGAGTGGTTATGCCTTGCGGTGGGAGCAGTGCATGCTCCGCTAGCAAAGCAGACTTTATACTAGTGCTAACAAAGCCAGTGTAAGTAACCCCAAGATGATATTAACAAGCAAAGATCCAAGGGAAGCCAAATTTCAGCCGTCCAATGATACACCTAATGCTTTTCTCAGTTACACTGTCTGCCAGTCCTGCATTCCCACTTTCCCCTACGTTTTCAGGGAATTGCTGCAGTGGGTGAGAAATAACATGCTCCTAAATGCTGTGTTGCCTCCATTGAAATTAGGAAGTGCAAAGAGCCCAGGTCTAACTTTCCTTAGACTAGATCAAGTTCCCAGGTGTACAACACTTCTGACATTCAGGCCTGTTATCAGTGAGTGTTGATTGAAGGGAGGGCGGGGGAGGGACTTTTTTCTGGCTGGTTTTTGGGTTGTTTTTAAATTAGCTGCATGCCCTGCTGCTCAGTACAGAAGAAGGGAAGAGAAAATGATCAATGCCATCATCTGCCTCAGCTAGCAGAAAACAGGAACTTCCAGCCTGTTAGTCAGGCCTACGTTAGCTATGCTAATGTCCTCTCCAGTGGTGAATGCTCTGCAGTAGCGTGGTAAATGAAGTTGCCTTAGTGACTAGGCTATTTCGTGATATTCTGCAACACTTCAATTATTGTATGTGTGCTCTGGGTACCGTTGGCAACCATTGTAATGAAGGGTGTATTGGGAATAGACTGAGTGTAGCAAATGGGCTGACTCATAGCACATCGGTTAATATGTCAGTTCTGCAGAACCTGTATCCCACCTGGTACTTGTCAACCAGCAGCTGAGATCTCAGTAGGCACTATGAATACAGCATGCCAGTTTTGCAGCTTTGACAGGCGTCTCAGAGAACTGGAGTATCTGTCTCCTGCATCCAATTAGTTCTAAAGCAACACTTGTCTTAAGTTATAACTTAACCCTAACAAATAACAGGGCTAGATTCTGCTTTCACTTTACGCAGTGAATCCAAAGTAACCCCAGTGAGTTCCTGAGTTCTGATAGTTACTCTAGATTTATAACTATTGTCACTTGGACCTACTGATGTCTCTTGTGCTGAATCAATACATTTTCCTTGAAAACCTGGACTAAAAATCCATGCTACTTGTTCTCAACCATAAAGCCACACAAAATTAGGTCCACTGGCTTCTCCAGAAGCTCTTTATTGACCTAAATGTAAAGCTGGTATTGCAGATATTTTTCTTTTCATGATATTTGGTGTCCCAGTTTCCCCTGACCCCTGAAGGGTTGGTCATTTTTGGCCATCCACTTGGATCAAAAGGGTTTCAGCATTGAAAGCACTACATGTCCCTATGGGTGCTGTTACCAATCTAATTCCTTTCTGACACCAGTGTGAACTGGGAGCAGCACCACTGCACTCATAGGAGACCTTGCACTATGTTGTTTATATTTACTTTTCAACTTCTCCCCAGAAGGCATCCATCTGAAACTTCTGAGCTCCCTGCACATACATCTTAGAAAGCAAGAGACATATGAAAAAAATAGACTCCAAGCAATACTACTTCCTTCCGTCCTCCTAGAGCTGGTTAGGAAATTTTTTCCCCTCATGGAAAGTTTTGATAACTTTTTTGTCAATTTCAGTGGGGAATTTAAACTTTCCCTGAAAAATGCAATGCTTTCAGCTGAAAAACCACCATGACATTATCTGCTTTGGAACAGTCCAAATACATATTGCATTAAAGAACACGCATAGTGCTACAACTATTCAGCCATCTTATTAAAGATTAGCTGAAACATTTTTTGCTTTTTTTTTTTTGTTCAGTCAAAAATAACTTTGTTAAAAAAAAATTTTTTTGATAAATGTTTTGCCGGCCCCATACCCATCTGCCATCATTTTATCACCAGTCATGTGACCAGTACAGGTTAACATATGCACTCCAGTACATATTTCTGCTTGACAGAATTCCCACCTCAGCTTTTCCCCTAGCACCCACTCAGATAGAGGGAATGTGGTATTTGCAGCAATGAAAAGGCTAAGCAGCTTGTCAAAAAACAATCCTTCTCCCTTTCATAAGGATTTTCTGAATCCTGTAATATAACGTTACAACCCTTCCAAGGTTGTAACTTCCATGCCAGTATTTCTGGATTTGCTTTTGCTGGTGCTATGCATTTAAACTGCTTTAGCTCTGAATTTACAATAAAAGGTAACAAGCTCTTGATTCATTGGTGCTCACATGGTAATTTGCTTGGTGCTCCTTTTGCCTCTGCAAATCATGTTCCAGATCAGTGGGCCAAAGGGTGAATGCAGATCCACATGGGAAACGGATTGTTTTATTACTTGAACTTCCACATGACTGTTTTTATACCAGATCCACAAAGTAATCCCTTGGGCACCCAAACACCACGCCTGTGTGGCTTTATGGTTGAGAACAAGTAGTATGGATTTTTACTCCAGGTTTTCAGGGAAAATGTATTGATTCAGCACAAGAGACATCAATAGGTCCAAGTGCCAGAATAGAAGTGCTAAAGCCAGCCTTTAAAAAAATAAATAAATAAAATAAACTCTTTAATGTGAGGAATGATCCATTTGTTCAAGAGTCACATTTGGCACACTATTTGCATTCTTTAATGAACTTTGTGAAGCTCTTGTTGTAGCCCATGCAATATTTCCTCCCTACCTGCTTCCCCTTTTGGAATATAAGTCACAAGATATTAAGACAGAAAAGGACGAGTTCATTCAATATGTTGCTGCTCAAGACACATTATCTGTTGTTTTGTGGAAAATTTTCAAGTCTTTTCTTTGTCTGTGGAGATCTGGGATCCAAGAACCAGAAAGATCTTGAAAATCAAGATTTGATGTTTCCCTAAAAGATCTGCTGTAGCTCAAATAGGAACTACCTGGGGAACTTGTGGCCTGGGTTACATGGGAGGTCAGACTAGATGGCCTAGTGGTCCCTTTTGGTTTTGGGCACTGAGTCTATTAAAACACATTGTTTATTTGCAAAACAGGGTGAGGTGAAGCTTCACAAATGTCCATTCTGTTTTTCAACAAAATCACTTTCCCTGAAAGCTCTTGATCTGCTCTTACTCTAGGCCTCTTACTCTAGTTATAGGCACTACCCTGGCGTAGCTATGGGGCTGTAAACTGATGGTGTGGATTCAGACTACAGTGACGGAAACTATTTGTCTCGTACGGTCGTAACTCCACTTTCCCAAGAGTTGGTAGCTCGGTCACTGGAAGCATTCTTCTGCCAACTTAGCTGGTTAGTCCAGCACAGCTATGTCAATCTTGTTTTTAAGTGTAGACCAGGCCTTGGCGAGAGTTGTGCCAATAAAACCTATGCATTCCCTATGTTGTCAGTCCTTAGTCACTGTAGAATTACAGTGGAGGCTTGTATGAAAACCAGAGTTTAAGGATCAAATTTGTAGGTGAGTCTGAGTCTAGAAACAGTTGCTTTCTCTGTTACACTAAATTGGAATTGCTTTGGAGTCCCTTGAACTTATTGAGGGATCCTCTAGATATGCTTAGGCATCTCTGCACTACTGCTGTTAGCAAGATTACACTTCCACTAGTATGGCTTGTTTTGCTCATGGGGGGCGGGGGTGGCTTCGCTATCCAAATACAAGATACAGCTTTGCCACTCTAGCTGCATCCCCATTAGAAGCACTTTGCCAGTATAGTGTATAGGGGTTAGGTTGGTCAGGGACCACTTAGCTATGGTGGCAGAAGTCTGTACCATAGACACAGCCTTCAGCTCCATTCCACTGATTGACATAAGCCTCTAGCCTGCGAAGGATGCATGTGAACCCACGGGATCCAACACAGGCCAATAGATTGCACCTACTTACTGATGTCAAGCTTATCTCTGCTTGTCTTTAGACATCCCTTCTGAACGTCACTATAAATCTGTCTTCCACGTCGTCCATGGTGGTTTTGGCAATGAGTGTGTCACATCCAGAGGACTAAAGATATCAAACTTTTCTGGGTGTAGACCATGGTCAAGTCACTTAACATTCTTTTTGATCAAATAAATCTTAAGACGTTCATTTCAAGGTGTATTTTCCAGATCTCAGATCATCCGGTTTAAGGTGGTGTGACAGGGTCAGGCCAGACGGCTATGCAAGGGTGCTGAAAGGCATGTATATTAGCCCCAGGCTCAGCAAAGCCCTATTCCCTGGGTGATTCAGCTGGAGCTGATTAGGCAATTAGGCCACCTGGGGCTGCTTAACTAATTAGGCCACCTGGGGCTGTTTAGGCAATTAGGACACCTGGGGCCAATCAAGGAGCCCCGCCCCAAACACTTAAAAGCCTCCAGTGCAAGCAGGCAGTTGTGGGTAGTAGAGTGAGGAGTTTGGACAGAGGAGGTGTGGAGGAAGGAGGTTGGAGTTACAGTTTGGAGTTTATGGTTTACAGCTTGGAGATTGGCAGCTTGAGGCCTGCAGTTCGGAGTGGCGACTTGGAGCTGGCAGGCTGTGGCCTGTAGTTGCAGCCAGCAGTCTGCAGAGGCTTGCAGCCTCCCTGGCTGGGGAAGCAGGGAGTGGACCACAGACTGACCCCAGGGAAGGTAGCAGTACTCAGGGGGAGAGCGGGCCCCGGCCCCTCCCAGGACCTTCCCCCAGCTGCACCACTGGCCAGCCCGGGAGAGCACAAGACCCACAAGGGCGAGATACCGCCTTCTCCCCTGCCCCACCTTGTCACAGTGGGCAAACTAGTCTGGAGTTTGACCCAAGGGCACAGGTTTTGATCTGAGCAACATTTCTATGAATGGAATGCACTTGAGTTATTTGGAATTGGAGCAAACGAGATAAGGATTTGGACTTATGCCTCAAACTTTCATCCATCCAGTGAAAATAACTCCAATAAACTTTTTTGTTTGCTTTCATGAGATTTGCAGGATATTTATAAGTTTTAGTCCACACAAAGCAGCATGAATTTATAACCATTTGTAGCTTAATAGATTTTTATATTTGCCATCAAAATCAGTGGGCTAGATTCTGATCTTACTCCTGCGATCTGGCTTCAGTGGCAGTATTCTGGATTATGCTGGTGTAATGGAAAGCAGAATTTGCCCAGATATCCCCTTAGCTGTGCCTGAAAAGATTCAGCCTGCAAAAGAGAAACCTATTATAATCTGATTTGTTTTTAATTCCTTTTATTTGTTTTAGTCTTTTATTACAAAAACCATCCCTATGGCATACGGTGAAAGTAATTTATTTTAAAAATTGAGAGGGGGGATATGGGGAAAAGCAGAATTTAAATTAATCCAAATCCCCCTGTGCATGATTAATTGATCTGTTCTCATTGGATCATACAAGATAATGCATTACAACAGAATTTGTGCATGATTCTCATTGATATTAATGCCCCTTTATGCTGCTCTACCACTGCAAGGGAAATAGGCGTTATGTTCTACGAGTGGTGTAAGGGTCCCTTTAGCCTAAATGAGAATTAGCCTACAGCCTTAATCAAGGTTCATCAAAGACACAAGTTCATGCTGTGGAATCCTTAAGGGATGTGTCTCCATTGCAAAGTTAACTCAAGTTATCTAGCTTAAGTGAGGGTTGACACACACTGAAATAACACTCAGGTTGCTGTATCCACACTGATATTGCACCCACTCATGGCATAGAGCCTTCTTGGGGGACTGCCTACGACTCTGCACTGCAGTAAGCGGAGTTGCTTTATGATGCTGTCCCCGTAAATTGTGGAAGAACTTATCTGCCCTTTTCTGGGCCTGTGGGGAATCAATGGAAGTCACTGAGACTGGCAGCATGGAGTGAAGCTAACCTGTGCCCACAGAGGAGACTGGACATGTTAGTAGCACAGAGCTGTACTAACTCGGTTTAGGTAATGCTGTCAGACGAGCTGGCCAACTCGAATTAAAAATACCATCTTACTCGAGTGTGTGTGTGTGTGTGTGTGTTTGGGGGAGGGGGCAAGAGGGGAACTGAAATTATAGATCAGCACTTGAGTTATAGCTGGAGTTAACTTTGCAGTGAAGACAAGCTTCCTGACTATTCAGAACAAGTAAAGGGTGTGGTTTCACTCTCAAAAATGAATCGTGCACTGATACTGATGGCCCAAATCCTGCCCTCATTTACGTCTATGTAACTTCATTGGCTTCGCTGTGAATATGGCCTGGGAAATGCAACAAAAGAAGAAATGTCATGTTACACTAGCTGTTAGCCTAGACACAAAAAACTAATCCCGGTCCCACTGGATCATAGGAAGGCTTCCTGTTTTTACCAAGTGGAGGAAGATTGGCCCTCACAGAGAGATCTGGAGTAAAGTGAGACTACATTCTAGCTGCAGCCAGCCAATGAGCAGGCAATTAATAGATGATTGCTTTGAGAAGAATAGTTTTGTGGGTAAAACTCTGGACTAGCACTCTGGAGAACTGGGTTCAATACCCGGCTCTTCCAAAAGCTCTTTGGGCGGCTGTGGGCAAGACAGCTAATTACTGTCAGTCTTGATCCCTCAAAATGAGGCTAATTCTTCCATGTTTCCTGTTTACTTTTTAAGCTCTTCAGGAGCAGGACTGTCTTGTACTGTATGTACAGCTCACAGCGCTACAGGGCTCTGATCTTAGCGAGGGAATCTAGGGGGTACTGTAATATACTTACCAATTGTTTGAGGAGACAGGAAAAGCTTGTCAAAATTGAAGATACCTGGTCACTAAAATACTATATTTGTCATGTGTGTAATACAGCTGCAGATTAGACTTCCCTGTTTTTTGTGAACGTCTTTCTCAAAAATTTTTCTCTCCAAAACAAGTCAAACTGTTTCTCTTTACAGTCGGGGTGTCTTAATTTACTTGTCTACCATGCACACTTCAGTATGCACACTTTCAAAATTTGCCAGTTAAAGCTCTCCACAGATCTCATTTCTGCGTGTGGTAGGCTATTTAAAAGAGCTCAATGAGGTGTGACAATCAGGATATGAGCCATACAAATTTTACATTATTGAGCTAAGATGTTAAACATTTTAACTCAATTGATGTGAAGATCAGACATTGAAAGTTCTAATGGGTTATAATAGGAGAAAGTCATATGGGTCAAGTCCTTAGGAGTATGAGTGACAGGAAAATATACTTCAAAGCTTCATTAATCATTTGCACTTCTTTTTAGAACTGGAACTCTCTTCTGCAGGTATAATTTGTGATGAGTTTGCTAAATCTTAGTGATTTTGTTCTAATCACACCCTGCTGCACCTAGAATTATTTATTAATAAATGAATAAAAACTGTATAATTCCCACTTAGTGAAAACTCTATCTGGGTAGCCAAATTAATCTCAGTAAATGGCTCCATCAGGTATAAAACTTCCTCCGTAAATGGAGATTTGTGACATAGTTTAAGTGCAAATACAAAATACAAGTTTCTCTTATTTGATTTAAGAACTACTTCTGTGCAAATGGTCAGCGCTGAAATGAATGGCAAGATGACACAATAAATGGAAATTCCATTGAAATATATATATTTGCTTGCAAACAAAAGAGAAGGTTAAGTGGCTTATCCAAGGCTTATAATATGATTCTGTAACAGAGCTGGGAATAGCCTCTAGGGGACAAATCCTCAAGTGGTGGTGTAAATTGTCATAGCTTGATGGACCTATGACAATTTTCGCTGTCTGAGCATGTATCCTAATGAGTACTAACTTATTGTTCTGTCCATTAGAACACAGTTCTAGGAGCACAGCCCAGGAATCCCAACTCCCAGACTCACTATGACCATTAGAACCCGTTCTCTTCCGCGCCCCCCCCCCCAAACTTTATACCCGTTCCTTGGGTCAAAGTGCTTTTTTCTCTCATCTTTGAGCGAAGTACCCTCCACTCTGCAGAGTCCCATCTTGAGCCACATATTTAAACACACAGAAAGGGCAGAATAAACTGCTAATAGCCTGGTATAAGATGAAAGAAAGTTTGAAAAGTCTTTCCCTTTCTGAGCTCAGAGCTGTTCTATTACAGTCCCGTCTGCTACCAGCAGTAATGTTCTGTGCTAGCCCAAAGGTAAAGATTGATGGGACTTTTATCAGATTGCCATTTGACAGATAATTGGGTATGTTCCTTTCCTTTCTTTATTCCTTGTTTCATATTAGCAGCAGAAGAGCGTTGCACTCTAAAGTCAGAAGTCCCAAAAGGAAAGTGGCCACAAACATTCCTCCACTGCTACCATCCCATTCTGTGCAGCGTGCCACATGTACATTTTGAATTAGTTGAAGAACATTACAATGCTGACATCGCTCACTTCTCTCCAAGGACTGACTTGGGCAATATCTCGCAAATAAATGCCTTCTCCCCCGTGGTCTGAGACAGCCTCTCTTTTCCGCAGAAGCACTGTACGTTTCACATACAAAGCTCAATAGGCTGTCTGATGCCAAGAGCTGCATCTCCTAAATGAGTTACCTTTAACAGCAGGATAGAACGTAGTGTCCATTACAGGGTCCCATCACTAGAACCAAACTGGAGTCCAATCTGTTACGATGTTCTGGAAGGTCTGAGAACCTTTCCTGCCTACCCACTACATCTTGGTTTCCCCAGACAGGTAGGACAGTATAGTGCTTAGGGGAGAGTTGAGAGACGAGTTCATTTCCCTGCTCTGCCATAGGCTTCCTCTGTGACTTTGGGCAAGTCATTGGAGGTACGTCACTGCTTACGGTGTTGTATAGAAGATAGGTGCTGCAGGCCCCCTTGCGTGGGTATAAGTAGCAGTGTAGATTTGGGCATAGCTTAGATGAGTAGAGGGGAGTCGCCTGAACCCCACAAGGCTCTCTGTGCACCCAAGCAGTGCCTCTGTCGTCTACACTGCTATTTGTAGCAGGGTCGTGTCCCACTGTCTCCGTGCTGCTGGAGCCTTTCCCAACCATAGTGAAAAGCTCTGGCAGGAGGGAAGCAGTGGGGAAAAATTCGGGCAGCTCACTGTTGCCTCCCCCTGCCAGCTCCTTTCATTGCTGCCTGTGCCTACACGTCACAGTGAGGAAAGGTGGGCACAGCTTGCCTTTCAGGTTGGTTGCCTAAACACCTGCAGCAGTACCTGGGCTCTATATGCTGCTATAAGTGTAGACACGGCCTCAGTTGCCATGTGCCTCAGTTTCCCATCTATAAAGTAAAGATGATGTTTTCCTTCCTCCCAGAGGTGAGGTGCTCAGAAGCCACAGTAATGGGGCCCAGGTGAATTTCCAAGAGAGAGCTTTGTAGGTGCACTCTTGTGTTATAGAGTAGTTAATCTCAATTAAAAAATTCTGATGTTAGCCTCGGTTGGATTTCAAAAAGAAATCTGAGCTGGTGTAAGTGAGCAGGTTTCACTCAGTTCCACAGAGGAAAAACACTCAACAGTTGTACTGAGTGGGGCAACTCCAATGTACGTTGTCTGAGGAGTTGGCTCCAGGCATTTGTCACCAATGCAAAGTAGCATTTACTGGCATGTGAACATTGATGAAGAGAGAATGGGTTTCTTTCATTCCGAGCTGGGGAATAACAGAGGAGATGTTGCCATGATCCATACAATACATTTTTCTATTAATCTTCATTTTGCAATAAACTATTTTTCAAATGCACAGGAGTGAAATAGTAAGCTATTTCCAAATGGAAGGTTTTTAACAGGCCTCAGAAGAGGGCTCCATGCCCTAGTCTCATTCCCTGATGAAACATTGCAATCAAAAGGTGTTAGAGGCTGAAGCTTGAAAAACTATATAATTTAGTAAGTGAAAAAATATTAATTTCCCTGTCTTGTTTGTGTTATGTCAGCCAAGTTTGTACACCTGAGTTACCAAGACTGAGCTATTTTAATAGCCTATAAATTACACTTCGCACAATAATGTCCTCAGCATGTAGCAATTGCTTCTTTAATCATCCTCTTTCTGGTATGATTGGTGGCTGTTGTGTGTCCTGGTGTTGTGGGAGCTGCAGCATTGTTTGTGCTATCTGTAAATCTCTTTATTGCTTGTAAATGGCACCCCTGACACTGCGCAGGTGAATCAATTCTTTCCCAGTGTTTTATTCTTTCTTTTCCTTTTTCTCTGTCCCCGTGTCTCTCGTAAGAACATGAACTGTCCCTTACGGTGAACAGCAATGAAATATATGGTCCATGCTCTGCCGGAGGTCAGACTAGATGATCACAATGGTCCCTTGTGGCCTTACAATCGATGAATTCAGTAGATTTTTGGTGGGGAAAAAGACGTCCATTAACTTAAGAGAAACTGGTCTCACTCCTGTAATGTTCTCTAGGCTAATTTTAACAAAAAAACAAAAAAAAACCCAGGCCTGTAGACAGGTTTTTGTTTGCTGTTAAATGCCATAGAGTTCTATAGAAATCGCTCTAAAACCTATCAGCTTTGTCCCAATTAAATTCTGTGGTTCCAGTTCTTCCTTCTCCTGCACCTTGGTCAGTAATTTACACCACTACAAAACTTAGCCTCCATGCCCTTTTAACATTTCATACCCACTTTGCTTTTGTGTAAACAATGGCAGGGTGCCAGAGCAATGGGGAATTTGCTTCAGTAGGACAATGTGTGAGTTAGAGGCACACTTTCATGCAACGGTAATTAGACTTCATTCGAGACTTGCAGGGTAATAGAATCATAGAAGATTAGAGTTGGAAGGGACCTCAGGAGGTGTCTAGTCCAACCCCCTGCTCAAAGCAGGATTAACCTCAGCTAAATCATCCCAGCCAGGGTTTTGTCAAACCACAGCGTAAAAACCTCTAAAGATGGAGATTCCACCACCTCCCTAGGACATGGCAGCATGCACTGCTTCCTCCATGTCTCATCATGATTCTCCCATTAGGGATGGTGGCAGTGGTACCCCATTCCCCTCCCTGCAGGTTTTGCTGGGGAGAGCAGGTGATTTCGGATGGAGGAGGGCAGAGCCTGTGTGCTGTTTTGGCTTTGAGAACCTCACTGGAATTTGTAATCCATACTGAAATTCCCTTCCATCAACCATCTATCCTCATACTTAGTCCTTCCCCTGCTCATGGGGCATGTCTTACTAGCCAAAGCATGGGATGCTTCCAGCATCTGTTTACAGTAAATGAAGTGTGTTTTTTCCTTCCCACTCTTAATTTTTCCAAGGATTCTGCAGTCCCTAGCAATTAAATCATCTTAATTAAACCCTATGTTACCCTTTAGAACTTGTGCCTAAATATAAAAGAAAGGAACAAAAGAGATTCACTGACAAAAAGCTCTAATTAACCCATGTCAAGAGCTTGTGATACAAATTGGACGTTTGAATAAAGACAATGGTGTATGTGAGTTAAGGAAGTGAGTCACCCTGGTTATCATGGAATTTAATAGCTGCTATCCGAGTATGTCCAAAACTTAATGTTCTATAAAAATAGGCTTCTGACAGTGGTTACACCACTGGAATAATCCTGTGTTGGTTAGGTGCTCAAACAGGGAGACTTGTATGAAGTTAGGGGCTTTGGTGTTGCAGGCATATGTGTGAAGTGTCTTTCCTTTTGATCTCCATATGGTTCATAACTGCTGAGTTGGACTTGGAATTCCAGGCTCCGAAGCAATTAAAGCAAGACTTTGTTGGAACACATGCACCTTGCATGTAACTTTGCACCATAAATTAGTAGCCAAAGCATTGAATTGGAGCAGGATTGCTCAGAAGCTTTGGAAAGTGGTAATTGGAAAGCTTTGGTAATGAAGTTTTCACAGTTCTTTTCCATATCTATCTTCTATGACCTCTGGGCTGATTTTGTATGGTAGTTCCTGTGCTTCTAGAGGAGTTTCCTTTGTGATCACTAAAAGCTACTGGGGAATGCATATACCCCTCTAAATCCAGACATCCTGAGCACCTGCAATTTCAACTGAAATCTATGGAAGATTAGAGTACTAAGTACTGTTGAGAATCAGTGCCGTAAGTCCAGATCCTGCAACTGGCTCAGCCCATACAGACCCGAACATTCCCAGAGCCTGACTGACTTCAGCAGGGCTCCATGTGTGTAGAACCAGATATAAGATCAGGGCCTTGGTGTGGAATGGAAAAGTTGTGTTTAATAGGAATGCCGTCCTCAAAGTTGTTTTGGAAACATAGAAAGGTTCTGTAGAATTTGCTCTAACACACACAGATTTTAATAAATAACGTTTTATGAACGTTTTATCCCAGGGAAATTTCTTTTTTTAAAGAATTCTATAGGATGTTTCAAAACCAAACAAAAAAACTACAGACCTGTGAAGAGGTTGTTCTTCCATTGAATTTCACAGCGTTGTCCATAAGAGTACATGCTGCAGAAAGCTTCAGCTTTAGCCTCTATGCAAGCTCAGGGCTGGGGTAGTTAAGGTTAATTACAATTTGTCTTGGAAGGATTAGATTTCCTAGTAAATGTCGATAAAAACATTTACTGTACACACACAAACCAACATACTTCCATCAGTATTAATTAGAATTTACAGATAAGGAAAATTCTGCTTGAGCACTTAGTTTGATTTAAGGATATTTAGTTTGTATGTTTTGCTGTGATGTTGACAATTTGTTTTAATGTATTATAAAGCTTTATCTCTTTTAATCTTAGCATCTGTCCAGCCACCTCCTATTGTTTGACCTCCCATAATTTCCTGCAACTGTGAAAATTTAAACTCATAAAATAAGTTTAAAAATTAACATTGAAAATATTTTCAGTGGATAAAAAAGAATCCAATTCCTCCAAGCCTACTTAGTTGGATTGGTCCTGCTTTTGAGCAAGGGTTGGACCTGAGGTCCCTTCCAACCCTACTATTCTATGAATTATAACTGCAATGAATGTATTCCATGTTTTTAGCTGAATTTTCACTGTTGTATAATCAGCTGGTGAGTGAGCAAGTCTTTCACCTAGCAAAGGGAGTGGATGGCCCTGGTAACCTCTAAGAGGCAGTCACCGAAATCAAAGTAATAAAGCAGCTGCACGTTTTCACAGTGAAGCAGTTGAAAGCAGAATCTCTCATCAGTTCTGATGATCACGGTGGAGGGGGGGAAGGACTGCTTCCTTCTAGTAGCTGGTTGCCTGGCAGAAAAGAATTTTCCATGATATCTTGACAGCTGAGGGTGTTAAAGGTGCTTGGGCTTTTACAGGGATCAGTGCCTGCAAGAAGTACAGGCGTAACTTATAGGGAGTGCTTTTGTCAGCAGATTGCAAGAGGCCTGCATGATAGCAGAGAGAGAGCCTGGGGGGAACCCCATTGCAAAAAACAAGAGGTAACTTAATCAGAAGAATTCTGATAGAACTACAAATGAGAAACCTCATTTTAACTCCAAGGAGACTAGCAAGAGATGGACATGTTGAATTTAGAGAGAGAGACTTGCTGTAAGTACAGAAGTACAGATGAGCTAGCGTTCTACCTACTCAGTCCCTGATCCTTCCTGCTTCCTGGACCTGGGGGTGATGCATGCAGGGACCACTCTGGCAGCTCTCCCATCAGTGGGAGAACGCCTTGCGCCAAGTCCTTTCCAGAGTGCTGTGTAGGAGCTATCACACAGCTCAGAATTGGCCCCAGGAGCTGCAAGGCATCTGGAGTCAGAGATGCCTAGGCTGCTGGCTTTTTATACTCCTCAGGCCTCTCTGAGTTAATGACTGGTGGCACTTACGTTTATGTGAGCCAGCCAGTTGGTTTGAAGACGCCTGGCCTTTTAGCTTAAATGCCTGGGTGTTACGGCCGAGCACTTGCTAAACTTCCCTGGGAAGTTACAACTTTCATGCTAGAGACTCTGAGAGTTGTTTGGAATTTGTTCTCCGTCTCTCCCTACCTATACTCACTCATTCTTTGTCATAAAATAGGACTCCAGTGCTCAGGAAATCAAAAGCCCCTTTCCACAGCCTGCTTGAATGTAAGTGGTTGAATTTAGAAAGCAATTGCTAGGAGTAGGGTTTGAATTTTAACCCCTTTCAGTCTCACTCGGAGCTGAATTGCAGAATAACAAGAGTACAATTTAAACTGCAGACAAATAACTGGAATTCACACACTGTCACAGCTGCTGAAGAGAGAACTATAAATATATCCTGACTGAACACAATAGGCAAAGACAAGAGTGAGGATAGCATACTAGACAGTGGATTATCTCTGCCATCTGTTTTCTGCTAACACCCGTTTATACAAGAAACCAACACTTGGAAATATTGGATGTCAATAACTGTTCTTATGGAATAATTTTCCATTACATTCAATTAACCATTAATTCAGTAGAAGTCCTATTAAAATATTGCTCCATTTGCAACTTACATACTTGCTGAGATTTTTCCAGGTTTTAGTTAGTGGTGAGTTTATAAGGGCTGGGCTGGTATTCAGTTTGGACGTTACAGGAAACGACTTGTAATTGCATCTAAAATTCAAACTCAAAACAAAATGCAATTTTTGGAGATTCTAAAAAGTTGAGTCAACTTATTGGTTTAAAACACACCATTTTTGTTCTGCTCTATGCCTTTCTCTAGCCATTCAGGGTAGTCAGCTATTGCTATTGACTTCTGGGCTTAGAATTGCTTGAATGACCATGGCACCTGATCACCCTGAGGCTTTAGTTTTTGTCCACTCGGGGCTGGAAGCCTAAAACTGAAATAAAAAGGAGAAACTATTTATTCTCTAGGCGTTTCTGGAGTAAGGAAGAATCAAAGATCTTGTGAGAAAATCCAATCTTTCCAGATTTTCCCTGTTTTGCAGTCTGAACAGATCTGGACAATTTGAAAAAGGTTTGGATCAGTATCTAAATTCTTGATCTTTATCTCATTGGAACTTGCATTGACTTGTTCAGACAGCCAATCACAGAGGATTTGTTTAATTTTTCATAGGACTGGTTTAGTTGGCTAGGAACTCCAGTACCAGAGAAGAAACTTTTTCCACCAAAGAACTGAAAAAAGCATAATTGACCTAATAATTCTTGCATCTGACGAAGTGGGTTGCAACTCGCAAAACCTTATGCCTGCAGAAATTAAATTTGTTAGTATTTAAAGTGCTACAGGGCTCTCATTGTTTTTACCAGACAGACTGGAGTTGAATTATTAGTGCCCTTGATGAAGTGGAAGACAAAGGGCCAAGTTCTGTAGAAGAGGCATTAAATGGAAGCACTATGTGACTCTCCTCGGCATTAAAGAAATGTTTTACAATGGAGCCATTTCTGTCCCTTTCCTAACTGCATCCTGCCCCTGCTGTTATCAGATGTATTTTAAAAAGATAGCTGCCTGCATCACGTCTTCAGAAATGCTTCCTTTATTACTACAGCATCTGAGTTAAGTTTGGAAAGGGGGAACGTAGTGTAGCATAGAGGAGTGCACTGCAACAAGCCAATGAGGGCTAATTACCTCAATGAGCATGTTCTAAATTGCTAAACATGAGTATATTTACCTTCTTGTTTGTCCCTAAGTGCTTGCAGTAAAAAAAAATCCAAGTAGTGCTATTCTGTGATTCCCTGGTGGCATTGGCTTAGAAGCTGTCCTCTTAGCTGAAAGTGATCTGACATTGAGACTAATTTTGATGTTTAAGTGGGAATTGTAAATGCAGTTGGGTTTTTTTGGGGGTTTTTTTTAGTCTGTTTTCTCAGGGTTCAGTCACTATGGTGAAGGGCACAGTATAAGAATCTAGGCATTTTGTCTTTCCTATATTATGGGGGTTCATATAAACCGCTTTATATAATTTCTTATCCTAACTCACGTAACTATTTATGCTCATATCTTTCTTACAAATACCTAATCTGTTTATGCATCCTGCTAAGCTCATTGCCTTGATAGCACCGAGTTCCACAAGTTACTTAGCTGTTGTGCAAAAGAAAAGCTGCCCTTTCTAACATGTGAACTTGTGGCTCAAATGTTGCTATGTGTTTCATAACTGAATTTCCTTCTAACTGGCTTCTTGGTTTTATCCTAAAACAAAAGGTAGGGAGATACCATGCTCAGTGAAAGCTGAATGTAAAACATTTGGAGCCAAGAGATTTGAGTTATTACCAGACTCCCACTTCAGTTAATGATCTGAAGTCCATTCTTGTGGGCGGGGGAATAGAATTTTTTTGCAGTTAGTTTAAAAAATTGGGGTGGGTAGGTGTGTGTGTGAGAGAGAGAAATACATCACATCACATCCTGAAACTTAATTGATTGGTATTAAGATTCCGGCGCCAACAAATGAAACCCTAAAGGTTCTTTCCCATCCAGGAAAATAGGTATCGGGGTTAGAATTCCAAAAGAAAAATAGAACTCTAGATTTGAACAGAATTGATTGGAAAGCTTTATGATGTTTTAATGAGCCAACTTGTTCCAAAATTTCCTGCACACATGGATTACGTGCTATCCAAATCGGGGGCCAAGAGCAGAATTGGTAGGAATAGGTTATAAAATGAACTAAAGTATGAATTTTAACCATCTTTAATAATTTGCATCTCATTTAACATATATTTTATTGTTTGTATAACTAGAGATGCCTCTTGACACTCTGGATATTCCTGATTAATACATATTATAATTTAATGGTAATAATAATAATAGAGTAACACTAAGGTGCCCCCAGAAAATAGCAGGACATGTCATAAGGTGAGCTGACCCGTCGGTGGGATTGGAGATCAACTGCATCTGTGCCAGGCTTAGCCCAATTCCCCAAGTGAAGACAGTGAGTGCAAGGATCACATGATGAAGATGGGAGCATCTGACTTAAAAACCAATGCTGCTGTTTATATAAGGGAAGCTGGTGAGCAGAAAGAGGTAGATTGAGGGAAGACTCCAGGGACAGTAGATTGGGGAGTCAGCGTTTGTAAAGAAGGGGAGGCTAGAAGCCTGAATAAATGGTAATCAATAGCCAACCAAGCAGCAAATAATGGCACAAATATCCCCTCCCAACCTGCACCCCAGCTAATACAATATTCACTACTTCAACACCGTCCTTAAAGACCTGCTTTGCAACATGCCTTGGCACTCAGTGCCATCAGGCTCTTCTGGACTGGAGTGTGAGGCGGGAGAAGGGAAACCCTTTCTGAGGGAAATGAGCCCTCTAAGAAAACACGCATACAGAGGCTGAGTGGTAGCATACCTGTGAGTGGTAGCGTTCAACGCTGATTCTGCTCCTGTGTATGCAATGGCATAAGATACCAGGCAGGGGAGACATGAGCCCCCAGTGTTTATACATATGTTCTCTTGGGGGCTGGAGGAACTCAGCAACCTGACGACTACTAGATAATCCCCTTGGTAAGAGTGTTAGCAGGGTGGGTAAACACGAAGCCAATGTCTGTCTGTCTCTTGTTATCTAACAATGTAATGTTCCTCTGGTATTACCAGCATAAGGAGGCGCTGGCAATACCTGCTGTTGGTACCCCACTGAGGATTCTAGCACTGCTGTATCAGGGCCCCATTGTGCTAGACCTGTGAACATATGACCAAGAGCCCTGAAGAGCTCCTAAGATGAAATGTGGCCTGTTTGGACTAGGGCTGCAGAGAGCTAGTGGGGGTGAGTGAAAGGAGTGGGGTGCAGTAAACTGGCATTGTCGGATAAAGTACTGTCGTCACCTCTGGGACATATAAAGGGTCACCATATTGTGTCACAACCCTCAAACCAAATCCCATATTTGTAGGCTGGGAAAGGAGGCGATTTCCCCTGGAACAAATTTGTGAGTAGTCGCCTAGATTGTATTTTGGTGAATGAACCCTTCCCTCTCCCTCTCCCCGAGGGCTACATTATCAGTCCTCACTGAGCAACTCTAGAGTAAGAAGGAATTAGTCCTCCTTGACTTCCCTGCTCAGCTCTGCCCAAGTTGTGACTGGCTGCAGAGAAGAGAACAGGAGCTGCGTGTGGATGCCTACTCCTGGTGACACATGGGTGCAGCTTTGCCTTTCACCTCGGGCTCCCTGGTTGGAGTAGCTGGGTGGGGTGAAAGCATGTACTCCTGCCCCAGAGCAAGGGTGGGAGGTATAAATCTTTGGTCTGCTCCTGAGTGGTTCAGCTACACGTTAGTCCTACAGCGAGTGTTTGTAACTGTGTGCTGGTTAGAGGTTCCTGTCTCCAATCCTGATGTGCTGGTATTTTACCTGTGCTAAACTTCACTTAAAGATAAATAATAATGGCTAAGCTAGATTTAAAGAAGGTGACGCTGCAGTGCCAAGAAATGGAATAGGTGGCTACTTGCTACCCTGAGACCTTTCTCACCAACTATTCATCTGCTGGTGTCAAGGTGCAATGGGCTGTTGATGAGAGAGAGCACACATTAATATAAAGCGAGGTACTGCTGTCATCTCTTATTGAAAGAAAGTGAAATATGAAACAATGCCATGTTCCAGTCTGTCTTTTAAAGCGCTGCGGTATGGCTCCTTTCTGGGATAGCTTAGCTGGTATCACTTTATGTGAGCAGTGGGGACTTTCTCTCACGCGGCAATTTGGCTACTCATCCCTTTCTCTGTGTAATAATTACTCAAAGAATGGAGATGTTCCAGCACAGAGACAAATATGCAATACCAGCTGCTGCTGGCAGCAGGCCCTCAGGGGTGATGCTCCCAACACAAACTGATGAAAGGGAAGATGTTGGTTGTGCAGGAATATAATACTCTAGAATACACAAGTTTTGTTGGACACAGTTCAT
Source organism: Mesoclemmys tuberculata (assembly GCA_007922155.1). Taxonomy (NCBI): domain Eukaryota; kingdom Metazoa; phylum Chordata; order Testudines; family Chelidae; genus Mesoclemmys; species Mesoclemmys tuberculata. The sequence continues at coordinate 1,802,353 of ML675705.1, forward strand.
TATCATCCAGTACTGAACAATGAGGAGGAATTCGGGGTGTACCTAACTCATGCAGTTAAATTAAATTATTGTGGGCGTCAGTGAGAAATGCATGTTTTCTCATCAGTTCTGTCTGGTGTAGCTCTGAAAAACACTGTAGGGTCCTCCAGCGGTGCTGACTCATGCATCTCTCCATGAACTGTGACTCACTGGGCTCTAGCTGATGTTCTCTCAAAGTTCTGAGTCCCATGCCAGCTTTCAATGCACATTGACTCACCATCTTGATTTTCTTAATGCTTTTTCTTCCACTTGGTCATCTTCTTTGTCTCTTACTGAGATTTCCATACGGGCCTTGCTATGCCTCTTCATGAAGGGGATCTTTGCTTTTACTCAATTTTGCAGGAGTTTTTGTGTGCATCTGCATAACAGTGCTTGAATTTATAACTAAGAGCAGCAGCAAACAGCAGCTATAATTGGTCTCCGAAGTGTACGAAGAAGGAAATGCAGGATCTGGGGTTTGGAACTTGATGTGTCTCAAAGAACATTTCTTGTGAACATTTTAGCATCAGGACCTTAATTGCTAATAATTACACCTCATTGAACACTAAGAATGAGGTGAGATCTTCAGGATAAATGGGGACCTGTCGAGATCTATGAAGTCCTAGTTCTACTCTATCAGGAAAGAGTTATTTTTAAAAATCATCTACATGTACAGATGCAGACTTCCACACAGCTCTAGTTCTAGCTTTGTCTGCCTTGCGTACCACTCTGTGACTGGCACTTTATACAGAAAACAGAGACATCTAGTGGCTGAGTCATATACTTCAAGTACACGTATTACCGAAGGAAGACTCAATGCGGATTTTAGCAGTCTGATGAAAGAGTTCATCTGCTACTTTTAATATCCTGGATAAATTGCTGCCGCCCAAATCCCACTCCTTCATTAATGAGGCAGAGGAGATTACCCCCAAACCAACAAGACACCCAGGGAATTTTCTATGGACAAGCCTGAAAGTGAGGGAGGCTTTGTATAAAACACTTGAAATTCGCTTTATTTTTTATTAGTAACTGCTTCTGGCAAGATGAATAATTTGGGAGCGAAGAATATATTTTGAGACAGAGCGGGAGCTCTTGATCTGAAACTAATTTGTTGTCAAAAATATTTAGATTTATAAGTTGTGTTCTATCCTGAGCAGTATAATGGAATGTAAATACATTTATTGGGTCTGCTTCTCCACCAGTTTTACACTGCTTTCATTTTGTTTGAGCTCAGGAGTTACTGACATAAATCCTGATGTGGAAAATCACGTCCACCATATTTTCATGCTAATGTTCTGTTAACACAGCTGTGGTCCCATATTCTGCAGTTAACTCTCAGCGGTGACTTGAGCCAAGTTAGAAAAAGACCTCTGGCTTTATTTCTGTGCTTGCTTGAAGATTTAAAATGGAGGTACACAATGTTTATACTGAAGATCAGAACCGGGTTTTTATATGTATTGGTCTGGGGTTGTTCAGGTGTCTAGATTATTGCCCTGTCTATGCCCAGCAATTGAATTTTCTCCTTTATGTTGTCTGAAAGACCTAATTATTGTAATACAATAGTTTAGAAACAAATATTTGTATAGGCCACCTATTTGTGGGGAAATTTATATCTTCCCGGTAGAAAAATTCTTAGATTTTCTTAGTGTGTGCAAATTGCACTGTAATTGAAGTCTGATCTGCATGAATTTACATAGACCCCTACAACATATGGAGTTCTCGACAATGTCATGAGGGCTGTGATAGTGTTTGAATTTTTGTATCACTCAGGAAACCTGCTTTATTCGTACTCCTTACGGCTGATTTTTCAAAACTCTTTTTACCTGTAATACTTACTCCTTGTAGTTGCATTCTGGAAAAAATCATAAAGGCCTCCTGTAGTTAATTGGACACGTGCAGAATTCCAGTGCTCTAGCAACCAAAGACTGTGAGGTTAGTGTGCGAACTGACTGCCTCATATTGCAATGTAAGGACATTCAGGTCCTTTGGGACCAGACCATTTATGAGAAATTCTTCTCTTAATCTCACTTCAGTATTTACAGCAACCATTGGCCTGTGACTTCCTCCAGATAGGGAAATAATACCAACCCTCACAGCAAAGACAGCATGTATGTCCCCCACCACAGGCTCACTTTTATAAATTAAACTTTTTTCTTCCTCTCAGGAAGCATTTGGAGGCTTGGAGATGCAGGTAGTTCACACCAGCATATAGACTCATTCTTGGCTTGATGATTCTCCTGCATTCCGTAGACACACACTCATAAGGCGAGCATAGCCCATGGTGGGAACGGAGAACAGGGAGCCTATAAATGTCACGTGTCCTGTGGGTGCACTGCTGTAGTCCCTTGGCCAGGCTTGCCTTACTGACTTGTGTGCCCTCCAGTGCCCTTGTTTGCAGTGGTAGGGAGTATGCCAACTTTTTTCGCCACTAGTAAAGATATTGGCCCTCCATCTTGGCCTTTTGGTGGGGTTTGAACCCTAGCTCAACGAGGTGATCATTGGGTTCTTAATCTGAGTAATGGGTTCAAATCCCTTTTGGTGTAACTTCTATAACGACCCATCCCTTGAGCCATCAGCAGAGTTTGCAGCTGGGATCTTCAGTGCTTAAAGCATTCATCACTTACTGCCTGAGCTAAAGGAATGAGTCTTTCACATATTTTATTCCTTTACTAAAGGAGTCACTCCTTTAGCTAGCAAATGTAGTAGACTCATATCCCTTTATGTGAACCATCCACTGGAGATGGCTGAAGACTCCTATCTCACACAAGGATAGTACACAGGCACTAGTGCTTGTCTCTGCGGATTGCTTGTGCAAACAGCTTCAGTAAAGCCTCTAATATAGCGAATGGCAGCTATTCAGATTACAACTGGACAGCAAAAAGGTTTCCTATCTGGTGGGTACTTGCAAGCATTCAAAAATGTTTTCTGTCTGAACTTGGGACAAAAAGTTGAAATCTTGAAAATACATATGAACCAAAAACCCATTTTTAACTTCATTTCAAGTCAATCAAGATACTTTATTCTGATAATTTATATGTTTTATTTTGATTGACCTAGACTGACAAAAGTTAAAAAGAAACTAACTTGAATGTCAAAACACATTGTTTTGGACTAGGAATTTTTTTTGTTCTGAAGTGGTTGAAATGTCATTTCAACATTCTTTCTCTGTTTTTTGTTTTTTTCCAAGCCAGGAAATCAGTAGAATCTGTTTCTTCCAATCACAAATGCTGATTCATTGAAACTGTGAGAAACAAAGAATGAATTGAACAGTGGCCACCAGCTCTAATTCAGTGACGTGCATCTGGGAATAGGACTTCCCCTTCAGCTCACCCTTCTCCATACTGTATCTGCTCCCAGGCAGCACCAGTATTGAACGGGGGCTGGATCTGTAGTGTTGGTGAAATGCTGTGATAGGAGAGAGACAGCAATTCAGGAGAACTGACCTTTCATAATTTCAATCTCTTTGGAGGATTATAGTTGTGATTGATTGTCCACAGTGACACAGGCTTTCTGGCCAGTGTGACCTTTGCAAACTATAGACCTGAGCCAAAGCCCAGTGAAGGCCACGGGAATCCTTCCATTGAGTTTAGGAGAGAACTCAAGGAGAATGGGGGACAGAAGGCACCTTAAATTTGAGGTATTTTGTAGTAATATGGCATTTACCTCCTTCACATTCCCTCTTTAGAAAGTCCAGTGCAATCTGTGAGGGAGAGAGTGCAGTCGAGGAGTTAGAGGTAGAAGGCTGGGAATTCAGATTCCTGGGTTTGATTCTTGCCCCTGTCTTGGGCTTGCTGTGTGATTTGGCACTTCACCTCTGTGGGCCATGGGTTCCTTGATTTGTTGAAAAGGAGACCATTCTTTTTCCCTGCCACAGAGGGGAGCTTACATAGTGCACTGGTATGGCCAGAGAATGAGCAAACTATTGGCAAGAATTGGTCAGATTTATTGTGAACAAATCACCCGGATAATTTTTGGCACTTTTGTACAATAAATTATTCACAAACGATTTTTGTCATCATTTATCCAGCCATATAAATGTTGGAATAATAGCCAACTAATATGACCATTTTTTTACACTTAAGCCACAGAATAAATTATTCATAATGAATAAAGGTAGTCATTGTTCTTCTAGCTCTAAGCATGCTATGGATGTGCCTGAGGAGCCAGCCACGTGTGTTTTCATGGCCCGTGAAGCTCCTATTTTCCTGTCATGTCCGTGAAAGGAAATGGCAAAAGGGCAATTGAATTTTTCTTCCAGTTAATCAGGAAAACTTGAGTTCTCTTTCCAGGAGAGCAATTATAATTACTGATACGCTTGTGTGTATCTGCAAACCCAGCAGCACATCTGCAGGGCAACGCGAGGCTCCCTTTTGAAATTAGACACAAGGTAGGTAAGGTAATATCTTTATTGGACCAACTTCTGTTGATGATAGACAAGCTTTTGAGCTACATAGGTCCTGAAGACGAGCTCTGTGTAGCTCAAAAGCTGCTTTTGAGCTCACCAACAGAAGTTGGTCCAATAAAATGTATTCCCTCCCCCACTTTCTCTCTCCAGTATCCTGGGACAAACACAGCTACACCAACACTGCAACTTCTGTAATTATAGACCGTTCCCAATGATGGTAATATAGCAGTGTAATAATTTGTCACTTCATCACTGCATGCTTGGAGATAACATTCATAAGGAGATGGCAAGCCTTAATTAATAAATAGTTCTAAAATGCTTTGGGGGATCCTCAGATAAATGGGTGCTATCAAAATCAGGGTCCGCTCTTCCGCTGCAGTAAATTGCTGTAACTCTACTGAAGTCACAATAATCGTAATGCTGTGTTAGCCAGATTCTCATCTGATGTAAATTGAAATCAGTAGAGATACTGATTCACACTCGTTGAGGCTCTCATTTTATAATTACTGTATTGGTCTTGTTGAAATAGCCTCCCTCTCTCAGCCTAGAGTCTCAACCTTTTGTTCTCCGTAGGAAGAACTAAGGCATCATTTGCAAAGTTGCACAGCAGTACAAGTCATTTTGGGATTATCTGACAAAATGCAGGATGGCTGTCAAATGCCTGTGTGCTGAGTAAACAGGAGCACATAATAAAGACTTAATTATAAAACCTAATGATGTAAGACTATTATGATTTGTGGAAAATTGGTCATTAACTGCAGGGGTATGAAAAACAAACATTTTTCCGGCATTTCCATTCAGACACGCTGAACAAACACATTGGAAAATTTAGAAATGTAACAAATTATTCAGAGTGGCAAACATGAGCTCATTTTTATGGGGCTTGTTTCTAGCTGCTGTAGTGAGTCTGGCTAACAAATTTATGGCCCAAATTACACTGAAATCTTGTGTTTTCCCACGATTGAAGACATGAACGTGCTTTTCATCTGCTTTGCTTTGGAGCTGCTGGGCAGAGACTAAGATTAACTTCTGCATCTGATTGAAAAAGAACGGTGATAAGGAAGTAGAGCATTAACCCTTCAAACACTGTCTTCCATAAATCAGCTAGTCAAGGGGAAGCTGAGGCTAGCTGGACAGATGTACATTTTTCCAATGGTCTCGGTTAATGCAAGGTCAACCACAATCAAGACATAAGAGATATGGGGCCTGATTCTCCTCACATTTCCATTAGTTTCACAATGAATTGGCATTACTCCAGTTTTAGCTTGAGGAAAAGGAGAGCAGGATCAGCAGCACTGAGCTCTCTGCACCATAGTCCTGAGCGCCTATGGTAAACATCACCACGAGCTTGACTCCCATCTCTCCTCTCTTCAACTATCCAAATTCCCTTCTACCCTTTCCCTCCTGTCCCCCACAGCCAGAGAATTGCAGTAACATCGCCTCATTTGGCCAGTCTCCTGGCACATCAGCACATCTGCTTGGCAGTAGTCAGCCAGGAGGGAATCTGAGAAGGAGCTGGGGCAGGTGGGGATCTCAGGTCACAGGCAGGGAGGGAACTGTGGTGTACCTCATATCTTAGCTGTTTGTAAAAGCTATGGCTGCTGCTGCTGCAGTACAGTCTCCATCTCTGCCTGTTCAGCTTCCTGTTAATCAAGGTTATTGGTTCGAGATTAATTTTCCTGTTTTTAATGCTGAAATAAAGCAGAAACTTTCAAAGCTGGCTTTCATCAGATTGACGCATGCTTCTAATCTGAATCCAGGAGTGAGTTTTTGTCCAATCAAATACAGTAGTAGCAAGAAATAGGTCACTTTTAATTAACTGCAGTTAACTTGCTTGATTGTCCTCTCCCAAACATGTCACTTCTTCTCGTATCCATCATCAAATAGCCTTTCTCAGAGCAATTATTCTAACAAAATTGGTTGCTATCATAGTTAACAATTTTCATAGTAATGCATTAATTGCCGTCGGCTTACCTACCCTCTAATCAACAAGCTAGGTATTAGTTTTTGGTGGTGGTTGATTTCAGGGGACTTAGCACTTAATTACATTTTAAGAATGTCTGTTAGGAATCCTTGGAGGAGTGAGACACTTTCGGTTGGAACGTATCTTGTTGAAGGGATCTTAGTAAATTCCATTCATTCCTAAGCACGCTTATCACGAGACTGAAGTTTGTCGCTGCTGATTTATCTTTTTCCAGAAGAGTTCATCCCAATTGTCAGATTTACATTATGTAAATTTTGTTTTAAAAATTCTGTTGTGTGACTGCGTTTCAGGGGTGCATGGAATGATCTCTTCTTGGATAATTGTATATTAAAATCGGTAGAACTATTGAAATGGGTTAGGATGTGTTGGGACAAAATATGATCTATAAATGCAAGTTCATTTGAATTTGTATTCCTCCTCCTCGTATTTCAAGATAATTGCACTCATATTGATTGTTCTTGACAAGAACAGAGACTGTCAGATTGAATCAGAGAGGAGTGGGGTCGATCTAGTTTATTATCCTGTCTTTGCATGAGGCAAGTATCAACTCCTTCAAAGGAAGGTGCAAGATACCCTATGTAGTCAGCTATGGGAAAATCTGCCTCCAGGAAAGGCTTCTTCCTGACATCTTACTCCTCCCCCCCCACACCAGTTAGAGATGGGCTTAAATCAGTGTTTATCCTTTCCAAAACGTTTCCCCCATAGTCCATAACACAAAAACAGCCATCATGCTCAATATCCTGTCTTCTGACAGTAGCCAATGCCAAGTGCTTCAGAGGAAATGAAAAGAACAGATATTTACAATAATTCTGGCTACTCCTATTCTCCCTATAAAGATCTAATCCCTTTTGTAGTCCTGCTAAACTCTTGGCCGTGTCATATCTTGTGGCAGGGAGATCTAAAGTCTAACTGTGCATTGTGTGAAAAGTGCCTCCTTTCATCATATTCAAATTTGCCACTTTTCGATTGCATTGAAAATCGCCTTGCTCCTATATGGTTTTTGCACTATCAGACAGGTTAAATAGTGCTTCCCTTGGCTGCTGTGTCTACAAACCCAACCTTGGCTTCCTCGTCTAAAACTGGATGTAAAATTTTATCTTTATTTGAGAGAACTGATACGTTTCTTAACCCTTTTCAGATTCTCTGATGTCCCACATTACATAACTGCAAAGCAGTTTTTAATACTAGGGTTGATTTTTTTCAGGGGCACAAAGGCGTTAGGGACTCATAACTCCCAATGGGAGTGCCTGATTCCTCTCTGTGATTTAAAAAACTTGCCCAATTATATGACAGAAAAGACTTCAGCAGGGTGTCAGTCTGCAACCCCAACTCAGGGCCCCACCACCCCAGTTAAGAAAGCATGACAGTGGACCCAAATGTCTGAAGGGTTTTTTCCAAATAGGCTTTAAAGGGGTGCATTTGCCTTGTGCTGACCTGCTACAAAGGAGCAGATTTTGCCCCAAATTAATAAATCTGGCATAAATGTCCCCTTTGAACCACTTTCCATTGTCGTAATCTTATTTACTGAGCCCTGCTCACCTGAGAGGATAAAAAAGTGTTAAGCGAAAAAAGAGTAAATTTTAAATGGCTCTTCCTATTGTACCTGCTGCTGAATGAACTATGAATGATGTGATCAGCTTGTGGGGAGAATCTAGAACCCGATGTGCAGAACCCATCGGCTCTCTTGACCGTCAGGTTACTTTTATGGAATGGCAGAGAAACACAGACAGCTCTCTGTTCATCACATTTTAGCCACAGGCTGCTTATTCCTTCTTAGAAAAGGGCCTCATTAATCAAATGTTCTGGAAATGCCTGTGATCAGCTGTGTCAAAATCACTAATCCTCATTAAGATATAATGAAAATCCAGGCTTGGTGTGCTGGAATTTATTTCAGTGGACTCTCCGCCCCACCTCAAACTCTTTTAAAGGGGTTAGCTAGAAAAAAGGAAGGATGAGGGGAAAACATTTGGCAAGAGAAGAGCAAGAAAGAAATCACTTATGGTGTTCAGGTCTAAGAAATCCATTTTAAGGAAGGCTAGTGTGATCAGTTTAAGAACCTGATTTTCCCCTCACATTGGTGTTACTCTATTGGCTGTAGTAGAGCTATTTCTGATATTCACTGGTGCAAGTGAGATCAGAGTTAACCCCAGCATGTGTGGAAAGAGAAGTTCCTTTAGGTTATTTGGTGGCCAAGTTCTGCCTTCAGCTACATGGGTGTAAATCTGGAATGACTGTGGAAGTTAGTGGAGTTTGTCCTTGGGAGTAGAGCGTAGCCGTGTGAATTATTGCATTACGCAGTTCCCAAGATTCGCTCCAAATTCATCTAGTGTCCCTACCCCAAGGCATGACAGCTGCCCCATCCAATCTCTCATGGACAGTCAAGCACCTACAAGTT
>ML675705.1:1816154-1837773 GCA_007922155.1 Mesoclemmys tuberculata
ACTAATGCTCTTTGCAATGTTCTCTCGGAAAGCAGGGTTGCAATGTTCCAGGCTAAAAAGGACTTCATCGCATGTATCAAACCGTCCTGCAGGGATGCATTGCATAAAAGTAACTCCTCCTCAAATCTCTCACAAGCTTAGCCAAAGCAGTGCACTGAAAGACTACTATTCTGTTCTCTATCTGCTCTTGCACAGCACTCGTCCCTGCAGTGTCTGACTTCAAGGAGCTGTGGATCGTACCAGTAAGGAGTAGCATGCACACAGGGAGCAAAGCAAGATACTGAGGAGTTCATGGCAAAGCGAAACATTCTTGTAATGTCCAAAAATATATTCCTAAAAAGAATTGCCCTGTTAAAAGACAAGGGCTGCGCCAGTTCATTGAGCCTTAGAACCTGTGTAATCTAGCTTTGAAAGAGTAGTGCAGGGAACTTGGAGTCAAGACTGCTGTGTTCTGTTCTAAGATCTTCTGCTGACTTTGAGTGAGACACCTTGGGCAAGTCCCTCAGCCTAATTAACTATCTGTTTCCTCATCCATATAACAATCTTCAGCTCACAGGGATGTCTCAGGGCTTAAGTAATGATGGCAAAATGTTCTGAGCTTCTTAGATGAAAGGTGTTTTAGAAGTTCAAAGCATTACCATTGCTAGCCCTCAACACCATAAATACTAACAAGCTTTTTACTTTCATCTCACATTCCTAAGTCATGACACAGTGAAGAGTTAATATCTGATTAAACCATACACTGCACAAAAAGGCTCATTATGTAGAAAGAAGAATTATTTCTGTAGTTGTCTTTGCTGTTTGACTGCATTTGAGAGAAGAAAGGATGTGAAATGGGAGGGACCAAAGAGATTTTTCATACTTGAAAAAGTGATAAAACTTTGATAACTTCCCAGCCAGCTCTGATGACAGACAGGCAGCAAAGACAAATTATAAAACATCAAAAAGGCAGGCAGTGCCTGAGAGCTCCAAATTTAGCTCACCAGTTTAATTCATTCTTACAGTAGAAAGAAAATCGTCCCCATAAACAGTTTGCATTATGGACCCGCTTCCATGTGTGTGATTGCTGAGAATAAAAGGGTAAAGGTGACTGTGATTAAAAAACCCCATACAAATGAAATGAATTTGTAATAGTGACAATGTGAGTGTTTAAGCTGGTGTTAAAACATTTGTAACACACCAAAACCGCAAAAGGGAGAAGGAAAACAAATTGCATGACTAGACTTTGAAATAATGACAAAGATAGAAAGGAAATATTTAGAAATCAGTGTTTGAAGTTCAGCCATTTTTTGCAGGGTTGTGGTTTTTTTCATTTGCAGTGTAAATCTGAAAGGATTTTTTTGGCATGCAGTACAACTGTTTACATGAGAAATGATGTGCCACCAGCGACATGCTCCCAAAATGCATTCTGCCCGTATTCCAGAGCAGTGAAATTTACCCCCTCTGCAGCACAAGCATTATTTTTTTATCTCCCATCTGGGTCCTCAGTTCAGCAAAGCACTTAAGCATTCATTTAAAGTTTAAGCATATGCTTGTCTTACTGAAGTCAATGAACAAAAAGCCAATGGGACTTAAGCATGTGCTTATAGCTCAGCAGAAGTGCTTTGCTTAACAGGGATGGACTTAAGCACATGATTAAGCACTCTCCTGAACTGGAAGCTAAGCCCTCAAAATAAAGCTTCAGTGGATGTTCAGCGGTGCATAGGCCATTTGGTGGCCTTCTGTGAAGGGGAGAATTTATCCGAGAACTCTCTAGTGTTATATGTCTTGGTTACCTATGAATTGCGATAGAGATTCTCAGAGAGTGACAGAAGAATAAATGCACTTCCCAGTAGCAGCAGGAGGAACGAAGAGCTTGAAAAATGAAAAGAGACCCTATGGCAAGATAATTATACATTTGACTTTGCTGGAATTACCAGTTACTTCATTCTTTCTGACTTGGACAAAAAATTTTAATAAGTTGCAAATATTACTAATTCATCTGGCTTTCATTTCAATATCATTAAATATGAGAAGGTCTCTGGATAGTCAAGTGGGAGTAATAAAAAGAATCTCATTATTATTTAACCCTAATTAATGTCCATTGAAACTAACTGTTAACTGGGTTTAATAACTTGTGATTGTGATCTTACTAAATAACCACAAATTATTACTGTGAATGTTGAGTTGGGAACATAATTAAACACTTGTTGCATAGATCTTTTTTGTTAATCGCATGGCAGTTCACAGTATCCCATGCATTCTAGTTAAACACATGCTTCTTTGATAACTAATACTGCCGTAACTGTTGCTAAATCTAAATTAAATGTTTAATTGGGGCTCTTAAAACACTGCAGATGCATTTACCTTCAAACAGCAGCCCCAAAAAAAAAAAAAGATTCGGTATTGAAACAAGGACCATTTTATTTGCAATTTTTCATTGTAAAAAGATATGTCTATTCTCCAAATCCACCAAGCAAGAGAATAGCAGAGCAAAAAGATGGATTTTGATTCATTTCTTTCTGATAGGGCTGGCTAATGGGTTGCTAACTGACGTATTCCATCATCACAGTGAGATAGTCCCCCCCCCACCCCCCCAGAAAAATAGTAACAAGTTTTATTGCATTGGCCGCCTGCAGGAATGCTAGGGCAATAATCTGGACTTTGGCATCAGAGTTATTCACTATGCTCAGCAGGAGGCAGAATTATGGCAGAGCTGTCCAAAATCATCAGCACCACAAGCAGACCCATGAGGAATTTACCTGTTACCATGAATAGGGAGCAAAAAACCTCTCCATTAGCTCAGCTGACCTTCACAGATCTTTGACATAAACAATCCTGGTTTTTTGGAGAATAAATTCAACTGCCTCTTGCATAGGAGTAGAGAACACTGCTCACAGCTGGCATGAAGGAGAGGCTAGGAGTGGCTTGCCTTTTGGGTATTCCCTGTGCCTCCCTCCCCTCCATGTGGCTGGGAGGTGCAATGATCAACCAGCCATTCTCCTGCTGCCCCACAAATGGCGTAGATTTCCCTGTCCCTGGATAAGGAGCAGCCATTGCAGCAGAATGGCTCTTTCAGTTCTCTGAAGCTTGAGGGGCTGTGGGATTCCTCATACCCAGAGCCCAAAAGGACCTCCCAATGCTCAGCCTTACTGGTTGGGGCTTGGGGCAGGAGCTAGGTGTTTGGCTTTTGTAAATTTCACCAGAAGTGAAACGGGGGAGACAGGGAGGCGTCACTGGGAAATTGCATCCATCGGCCAGTTTAGTCTTGAGAAAATCTGAAACTTTTCTCTTCTTAATACAAGATTTTGAAATTCAGAAATTTAGCGAGTTCACCAGCAAATACTGGATGCACAAGCCCGGACATTGCTGATATTCCAGTGCAAAACAAAAACCCTTTTCAACCCAAGCCTTTCAGCTCACTTTGATACATTATAAAGAAGCAGAGAAGGATGTGACTCATTTTTGTGCTTTGTAGATCTCACTTGATGCTCACCCCTGCATAGAGGAATAGCCCCAAACCTCTTCAGCACTTAAGTCCTGCTGAAGCCCTCAGAATAAAGTTTAAGTGGTGCTGACACTCTGCACAGTGGTGCATTTCACTCACTGTTAGTAAATTACATAGTATTCAGGAGAGTGAATTTGCAGAGAAAAGACTGAAGCTACATTATCAGAACAGTCAAAGCATTTCAGTCCCGATGCTTAAAGCATTAAGCCAGCTGCTCCATAACAGACACAATCAGAACACTATAATGTTTAGATTATCTTCACGGAATCCATTAACAGTGCATAATAGGGAATTAGGAAGTTTTCATCAGCAGTGTGGGGACGAGGAGCGAGTTTGCCTCTAATCTCTAAGCAGAAAGAGGCACCAGTAAGTGTTCCCCACCTTCTATTGGCGAGAGTGTTAAAAATACCAATTTATGGAAAGAGGAAAAAAAGTCATTAAAATGCAATTATTTCAGCTATATACATTCATAGCTATATTACTACACTGAAAGACCAACTTTGAAGATCTTTATGTGCTTAATAAAACTGAATAATTTGCTGAGGAGAAAAATATATCTTCCATGCCAGTGGCAAGTCAATTTGATATTTCCATATGACTGCAAACCTATTCCAGGTATATAAAACACAGATGGTTGGATTCCAGATCACATGTTCCCACGCTGGGGACAATGCACGGTAACTTTGGGGCACAAAAGAACTGTTGTTTACAGTGACAGCTGTTTGAGGAAGGGACCATAATTTTCTTTCGTGTTTGCATAGTCCCTAGCACAATGGAGTCCAGGCCTGTGACTAGAGAGCCTAGGCACGACAGTACAAATAAACTATATGCTACTTATGCTTCTGGCACTCAGTCCAGCCAATACACTTCAGCACTGGAGCCTGGTGGAACCTGGAATTCCCATTCCAGGGGAAATTCCAAAATTCCTTTTATTTTAGTTCCAAATCAGAATGAACATTTGAAATTACCTGTGAAATGACCATTTCAAAATTTGTTTTGACCTTCTCAATGAATTCGCATTTTCCATTGGAAAACTGTTCTATCAGAACAATATTGAGGATTATTGCTGGTGTAACTAAGGAAATGTGTCTGATGTCAAGCCTTAGCCATGTAATGTTTCTTTAGCAAATCCAATGGATAAAGCACCCATCAGCGTACTATTTTTCTTCTCTATATAATATTCTGTTGTCCAATTTGCTAAGTATATACTACATGCTTTTTTACCCCTGCCTTCATCTTTAGAGAGGATAAACATGAGGTGAAATCCTAGCCCCACTGATGTGGCAAAACTCCGATTGGAGCCAGGGTTTCACCCATAGCCTTGTGGTTGGTCCACAGGCCTAGGACCCAAGAGGTCTGGATTCCATCCCCAGTTCTGTCTGGGGCTTCCTGTGGGATAGGGGTATCATCACTAATGCTCTCTGCCCAAATTCCTCACCTGGATAAATGGGGAGAAGAATATTTCCTTCTCTCAAAGATGTCACAAGGCTTAATTCACAAACATTTATGAGCTGTTCAGATACTACCCTGATGAATGGAAATATAGAAATGCTGATATATAAATGTCAAGATTCTGGTGACTTCCTTCTCCAGCAGTTTCACAAACAAATCACTGATGCCCATTCCAGAAGGGTGGTTCCTTTATTACCCATGCTTGTCAGCAGAGAATGAACGTTTTATTTACCAGTTTTAATAAAGATGAAAGAGAGCTGTTGAAACCCTCATTCCAGACATGCTTTAACTATTCCTTCTTCCAGTTGAGGAAAGCTACCAAAGATAGTTGAATGTTTTCTAGCTCTCCTAGACTCCTCCTTGCACTGTGGAATCTATTCAAAGGAGTATTGAGCAATTGATTAGCGATAGTCCTACAAACCTGAAACCCTGACAGGCTTTCAGTCAGGCACTTTCACAAACAGCCCACGTCCAAGTGATAAATTGACTACTAGAGAAGATAAACAAATCTAGCGTCTAACTGGTGCTGTGACACTCCTCTCTTATGAGGCTGCCTTGAGTATGCCAAGGGAAAATGCTGCTGTATTTAAAACTCAAAGATTACATAAAGGTTGCATTCATCTGTAGGGGAATCACACAGCGAGATGTTCCCCATCTATCTGCACCAGTCATCAAGCCTGATGTAAAACCAGAGCTCTCCAAAAATCTTCAGTTTGCTGCTCAAAGCACCCTTCAAACATGATTGCAGACCAAAGAGAGTGCAAGAAGGGGCTTAATAAGAATATATAATCTAGGCACCTTTCATGCTCAGATTACCACTTTAGAGCACATCAAAGACTAAACTGCAGTAGCAATGTAAGGAGAAGTTCCTATTGCCAAAGTAGGACTAACCTCAACTAAATCATCCCAGCCAGGGCTTTGTCAAGCCAGGCCTTAAATACCTCTAAGGATGGAGATTCCACCATTTCCCTAGGTAACCCATTCCAGTGCTTCACTGCTCTCCAGGGTATTCCTGGACCACATGTTGGGAATTTCTTTCATGATGATCAAAGGAACATGACTAATGTTTGTTTGCACCTCTTTGCTTGGCCCATGAGTAAGAGATGAGGTGGGGGGAGAAATGCAGAATGCAAGAGAGGGGATATGCACATGAAGAAAAGAGGGAGGATAAAGATGGAAGAAAATTAAATCTGTGGATGAAGAGAAAAGGAAAGGGGCAGAAAGCCTTTCTATGGATCTCCTAGTCCTGAACCACTTTACTCATTGAAGATGTAAGTTTACAGCCATGCAGCGCACACAAGGCCTGTGCTGCACTTCAATACGGGCACAAATCCTTGGGCATGAGGGATGATGATCAGCCTAAGGTGGTTGGTTCTTACCAGCCCATACATGAAGAAGCAGCTGCAATGTATCCCACAGCTGGTTATTTTTCTTTGTCACCCAAAGTGGCTTGTGAAAGAGAAAGGATCAGGGCAATGTAAAGAAGACAACAAAAATAGGTGATTAGTTCTAAAGCATAAAGGAAGAGGGTTACAAAATATGTGGTAGCAGTAGACTATAAAAAGGATGGTTTTATTTCCACAAACGAGGGCAAGGAATTTGGCTCTAAACTTTTACTCTATATTAATCATTTACAAAGCAGGGCGGCATTTCCAAGTGAAATGTAATCCAGTGCAAATAAATACATTGCAGGGGGACTACAGCATCATGTCCATCTTTGCCTTAAAAGGCAATTAAAAGGAGTCACATTGCCTCCATCTAAAAGACCTGCAATTCAATCTCATTAGCAGAGATTATAATGTGTTCCATGGTCATGTTTTAGAGAGCTTTGCCTATAACTGTTTGGGGATAATTTTTTTTTTTTTGCAGATGTGTCAATAGAAGGATATAGCTCTTTGCACAAGATAGAAGAAGAAAATTAAAAATGATGGGGAGCTAAAGGTGCATTAATACAGTGTGTGTTCCAGTAATGCTGGAACCATTTACCAAGGGTCATGATGGATTCTTCATCACTGACCATTTTAAAATCAAGATTGGATGTTGTTCAAAAGATTTGCTCTAGGAACTATCATGGAGGAGTTGTATGGCCATGTTATGCAGGAGGTCAGCCTAGATGATCCCAATGGTCCCTCGCGGCCTTAGGATCTATGAGAAATGTCCTGGAGCCAGCATTTCCATTTAAATGGAAACAGAATAAAAATGTGCACAATCATATCCCTCTTTGCTCTTTCGAGATGTGCTGATGCACTAAAAAATGAATCATTCAGGTTCCCCCCAGTGGCATACATGCCAAGTAGCACTTCCATTTAATTTTAATTCTCCTCTTGGGGCAAAAGGGCGGGGGGAAGTTCTCTAATCAGATTTATTTGTTATAAGTAGAAGTTGCTCAGATGGGGCTTTATTTCTATGAAAGTGGTTTCCTCTGTGAACATCTCACTGTCAGTACAGCCATTAGAAAGGCCACGTAGCACAGTGGAAAGCAGTCATCTGAAAATCCAAGCGCTCATTAAAATACTGAAAGATGCTTAAAAATCCTGCATGTGATGGTAATTTTTCCTCTGGCTCTTCAAGCTTCATCCCTGAAGACAGTCTTGGCTTGGCCTGTCTCTGTCCTTGCTCTCCTGCTCAGAATGTTTTCCCTCCAATGAAATAACTTTTTTTTTGTAGTTCCTGTATTATAAATCTAAAAGACTTTTGTGAGACTGGAGGGGGAAGCTGTGGGGCATTTAGAAACAGGTAACGCTTTTTGAGGCTGTAGCTGCACAAGTAAATAGACAGCTTGTCACCCCCTCTGCTGATTTCCTTTGCCCCATACCATCCTGAAGTCTCATCCTATCCTGAAGGAAAGGAAAAAAAATTTTTAGAGGAATTCATGAAGCCTGTGTAAAGCTGTGCTGCCTTCACTCGAATAGCCTTAGTCCTGAAATGTCCCTTCTTGGAGAGCTCCCATTCCAGAGAGTATCCCAGAATGAATGGATGATCGCTTTCAGAGCTGTAGACTTACCCTCAGATGCTGCTGCCCCATAACACTTTTGGCATTAGCTGGAGAGCGAAATGAGTAATGTTACACCCCACTTCTTGGGTAAAAAAAGGGTTTAAGTACATGAGTCAGGATGGATTTACTTTTAGACACATGGTTTTAAGTAGTTTCTTGAAGAACCTTGGATGTAAAAGGGGTTCTAAGAGGTTAGGCCGTTGCTGTTATCTCAGAAAGCTGGCTGACTTTACAAAGAGAGAGCCAAATTCTAAAATGCTAGAAACTGGCACTCAACATGTTTATACCAGCAGGGGACCTGACCTACACAGAGGTGAATGGGTTGAAGTACCAACCCCTCCCCCAGCAATCATGGCCAAATCCTCAAACCAAAACTTTCTGCAGGTTCTGCAAAGTTGCTTAATGTTTTCCACTCTTTTTGCTTTTTGGTGCATCCTCTGCAGCCAGCAGATGCAGGAAGCAGAATCCTACAAGGAAGCCTGTTCTCACAAGATATCCAGATTAATTTTTTTGATCTGAAATTCACGAGAGGATTCAGTTCAGTAGCAGAACTTTGGGGATCATGTCCAAACCAGAATGAGGCTTCTTGCACGGACTGTGCCACCCTTAAAATGGTGATCATTTATGTAAGGAGTCTCCTTGAAATCAACAGCCACACTACAATGAGGGTGCATCAGCCAATTCGACTAAATATATTAACAAGCGCTCATCAGTGAGTGAAATGCATCCCTGTGCAGAGAGCTACCTAAGGGATAAATTTCC
The DNA here is from genome assembly GCA_007922155.1 of Mesoclemmys tuberculata. Taxonomy (NCBI): domain Eukaryota; kingdom Metazoa; phylum Chordata; order Testudines; family Chelidae; genus Mesoclemmys; species Mesoclemmys tuberculata. The sequence goes on from ML675705.1 coordinate 1,824,851, forward strand.
CCCCATGTGGGATAAATATTGCCTCCCCTAGCTCTTAGAGTTTTGTCCATCTTTGGTTCCATTCTAAGCATGTTACAATGAGGTTCCATAGGGCATGATGCTAAGAGATGGACTATCAACTTTGCTCTGTAAGAAGGGGCTGAGTTGTAGACCCTGATCATTATTTAAACATTGGTGTGTTTGTGGTTGAATAATTGTTATAAATTGGAATCCTCTTAAATCAGCATCCTGTGCTGCAAGTAGCATGCATCATAAATAAAAGCTTTTAACCTGGCTCCATTGCAGCTACCCCTAGAGACAGGTACAGGGAATCAATAATGAATTTAAGCCGAGGCTGTTTGAGCACTTGAAAATAGAAACCCACATCTTGCAATACACCAGGGTGTAAGTGCAAGCAAACTGCAATGAATATCTTGTCTCCATAACCATTTAATTTGAGAATAAAAGGAGCAAAGCTGAGATGAATGTCCCATTTTTTCCATCTGTCCTTGTAGGTTTATAAAAGGTGCAGGGTGAAAAAATGCTTGCAAATTATTATGGATATTCTGCCTGGCTCGCAGAAGATACTTACACTGTACAAAGTCAGTTTAGGCAACTGACACAAATGGACTGTCAACATTTCACATCGAGATGGGTCCTTAATGCTGGCAGGGGAACAAGTAGAAATGAAACTGGGGGGGCTGTGTTTTCCAAATTTTTCCAAAAAGACTGCGCCCCTCAAAGGCCATGCCCCCAAGTGTTTGTGAAGCCAAGCTAGCAACAGATACAAATTTAACTTCAGTCCCTTCTGTCATAATGCCATTTTAGAAAGGAGTGTGTGTGAATGCAAATATATGTGAACGAGTACCTGAGGGCATAAGGCTGTGTGTGAGCGTGAGAGAGTGCGATAGCAGGTATGAGTGAGAGTACAAGTTTGAGAGTGAGAGAGAGACAGAAAGATGGATGTTTGTGTATCCGTGTGAGACCAAGAGGGAGCAGGTGTCTGCAGAGGAGGGGGTAGGTGTGGATTATGCTCAATTCTCCATTTCAGTAGACCTCATTTAATTCTGTTTTTATTCATCATCTCTCTTACAATCATTTAAAACTTTTTTGACTTGACCATTTTTAACAAGAGCATGGTAGTTACACTGTGTAGAGTCCAGCTTTGAGCCAAACAAGTGACAACTGGGGCTGAAATTCAAGTTACTTGGGGGGGGGGTTGTCCTTGCTATTAATGTCCTCTATGGGGAAGCAATATTTTTTGAGAGCACAATTTCTAGTTGCATACATTGTAAATTGGCCTATTAAAGATGCGTCACATATTATCTAAACCTCTTTGCAAGTCTCTGGCTCTTGAAAGGACTCTGTATTATCACAGAGGTGGCCTTTTATCTCTACAATGCCTTCCATTCTAATGAAGTGTTTTCCTCAGCACACGCCACATCTTACTCAGCTATTGAATATTAAACTATTAATAAACACTGTCTGTGAAAACAGCTCTGGCCAGGAGCTTTTTCATTGGATTCCGTGGTAATAAATGGTTTCATTTTGGTGGTAGAGGTGGGGGTAGCTGGAGTTTATAAGCTACACTCTGAGTAATGGGGCTCATGGAATTGCTCTGCCCTGGAAGGAATTGTGGGTCACTGTTTGCTGTGTAGCTTGCTCTTGATGCAACAAAAACGCTATGAAGAAACCACAGGAACAGCTGCATTCCAAATAACAATGCTGACCAACTAAACACGCACATCCTAGGCCTAGCTATGGCTGTCGCGCGGCTTTGACCAATACATAGAACACAGTGAGTCCCACTAGAGGCCTTACAAATTATTCAAGCTCAGGGGGGAGACTCCAGGGAGTCTGTTCTGTGTCAGACCCAGACGGATCTGTCCAGGGAGAGGCAGGGGATTACCTCTCCTTTTTTCCCCTGTTCAGCTCAGTGAAGAGAGAGCATAATCTAGTCTTGAGCGTCCATTTATTTGCATGGACTAATTGAGAATGGGAAGGGGGAAATAAAGGACATCTCACCACAGGGGTACAGTGTGTGGTGTGCTGTGGCTCCAGTCAATGGTAAATTCACCTTTTCAGATGTGCCTGAATTATCTGGTGAATAATTTCAGATGAACAATATTCAAGATCTGCTTCTGCAGGCTAGACACAAACAAAGAGGGGAAATTTATCATATAAACATTGGTTATGATTTATCCACCCAGCTCCAGAAGAGTGAGCAAGCCAGAGTCACTCATTAACAAATCATTCATGGCCTTGGTGAGTGTTGTCCTCAAGTCAAACCTTGCAGTGGGATTCATGAGGGCAGACCCTAGGCCTATGCAGGACTGGGGTCTTGCTCTGTATGGGTTTGGGAAGGCACTAGATTGGGACTCTCAAGATCTGGGTTCTGTCCTTGGCTCTGCCAGGGAGTCCCTCTGTGATCCTGGGCAAATCACTTAATCTCTCTGTGCGTCAGTTCCCCACCTGAGAATGGAGATAAGATTTCCTTTCTTCTACATTTTGTCTGTTTAGATTGTAATGTAAACTATTCAAGGAAGGGGCTGTCTGTCTGTGAAGGATTGAACACAATGATATCTCAGTGTCTGCTGGGAACTATAATAATTCATAATATTAATAGTTTAAATAACCTTTTGTCAGAATAAATATGACACTCTAATAGTGTTCAGAAAGCCAAGCTGCTATTAGTAATCTCTATGGATTTGAGACACTTTTAGAGAAGGGGAAAAACCCACCAGCTATAAAACAATGTAACTCCTCCAAGCTGTCATCTGGGGGAATTAACCAGGGTTATAGAGTGTAAACAGGGAAATCCACCCACCCCGGCCATGGCACTGGAAGCCACGTTACCATTCTGTCACTTCCTTTGATGGCTTATAATATTGCTGAGGAACTAAGTGTGTTAAAAGTAAACAAAATTTTCTCCACGTTGCGAATGTTTAGTGGCTGCTTTTCACTTTGAAATATCAGGAGGTGCATCGGCTTGGAATTAACTCTCCAGAACAGCCACGCTGAAGCAATCACTGAAGGGCAGTATGTGGGCCCTGCCAGTTTCATACGAAGCACCTCCAGCAGCAGCCCCGTGTAGCTCCGTACAGTGGACACGGGAGACAGCAGAAAAGATCTGAAGGCATTTGAAATGATGCTCCCAAAATAGATCATTGACTTTAATGGGCCAGATCAAAGCTTGGAAGAGAGCCCAGATAAGAGAGAGCATGAAAGGTAGAGTGAGATGGTGACAGGCAGGAAAGCGTGAGAGGAATGGGGATAGCTGTGTGCAATGCATCCATACCAGAAAGCAAATGAAGTAAAGAAGGGGAAATACAAACAAGGCTACAGCATGCCAGAGACGATATTTGGCTCAGAGAAAAGCCCTCTCGGGATTCCTAGTGAATCTGCTGTTGTAGTTTGTCTGGCACTTACAAGGGTTTAGGGACTGGAAGGCATTTGGTGAAAGCACCAGATAGTTACCCATTTTGTACTTTGGAGATGTTCAGAAATTTTCTCCTCACCTCCATGTATTTTAATCCTTTTCTGCTTAGTGCGTTTTGTACATGTGACTGATTGGAGTTTAAAGCCTCTTTGGTTCTATTTCAGGTTCTGCCACTATCTGCCTGAGTCCAGGAAAGTGAAACCCTTTTTATTTCTCTCCCCCTCTCCCCTCCTCCCCCCGGATATTTGCAGGTGCATGTATTTTGCGCACACACGGAGAAGCATGCCTTTATATTTGCTAACTTAATAACAGCCTGCGCGCACATATGTATCAAACTGCTGGTGCATCTGATAGTGGAAATACAGGGTGTTTGTGCACACAAGCAAGATGCACTTTCAAACATCACAGACAACATAAGCAAGCACACAGAAAGTGACCTGATGTGCCCATCTTACATTGCCTCACCCTTTGTATATGTTCATATGCACCTGAGATGCACAGAATCAGATTAACATAGGGCTGAAAGGGAACTTGGCTTTTCACTAAGTCCAGCTGAAGCAGAACCACATAAAGTTAGACTAGCCCTGACAGGCATTTGTCCAACCTGTTCTTAAAAACCTCTGCTGGGGATTCCACAGCTTCCCTGAGATGCTTCATCCAGTGCTTAACCTCACCGTTAGAAGGATTTTCCTAAATCTCCCTTGCTGCACATTAGGGGCATTACTACTTCTCTTACCTTCAGGACATGGAGAACAATTTATCTCCCTCCTCTTTATGACGGCTCTTATCAGGTCCCTCGGTCTTCTCTTCTGAAGACTAAACATGACCAGTTTTTTAAAACCTTTCCTCATTAAAGTAGGTTTTTAAACCTTTTATCATTTTTTGTTGCTTTTCCCTGGACTCTTTCCATTTATGTACATCATTACTGAAGTATGATGCCCAGAACTGGACACAACTATAAAGGCAAAGCCCTCCTTTTCCTCTAGGGTGATGTTGCTGCTATTTAAGATCTATTATCCTCCGTCTACTCACACATTACTGCCATTAGTGTTATAAATGGTCTTGGTGTATGGAGAGAAGAGACCCCCAGGGTAGCAATTACTAGAACTGAATCCTCTAATCCAAGAGGCCGCATTACCCTGTGTAATTTGATCATAAAATAAATTGCATTACCCATAACTGCAGTCACCTCTCCCCCCCCCCAATTGTTTCTGTGCAATCAAGGCCAGAAAGACTACAGAGAAATAACCCACATCGAGCCTGCTGTGACCACAACAGTTTTCAGCCTCCAAGGAAAATGGTCACAGCATGTGAACAGCTGAATATTCATAACAAGATTAAATTCATCTACTGATATGGTGCCAATGCTAACGTCGCCCAGCCAGAGCCCCAGGTGTGAAAAAACCATACCCATGTGACTGTCTGAAGACACATTTACCTAGTGGGGACCTAATGGACCCCTATATCGGCACTTTTACTGAAACTTGGTATGGTCGGAACCTCTCTAGATTGTGGGCTTCCCTAGGATACACCTTTCCCTCCACCCCATCCACTAACAGAGCTTTCTCCGGCCCCTGTCACTGCCTCCTGAGCAGCTGCCAAAGGGGAGAGGGGATGCTTGAGAGGAAGTGAGGTGAGGCCTGCATTCTGTGATCTTTCTATGTTCTATCTCACTCCTATCCATCTCTGTCCACTTCAGTCTGAAACTTGGATCTCCATCCAACAAAGCAGCGCTGCCGTGTCCCTGCAGACTTGACTGCACTCCTTTTTACCCAGATAAACCGAAGATAACCATTGGTGTGTGATCATCTCAGCAAGGCTGAGCCTGGCCAGCTGGAGGGGAGACCTGGAGGGAAAATCCACGATGCTGTAGGAAGCGCTGCTGTCTCCTGAGCAGCCAGCACACTTCCTTTTGCATTGAGGCTAGAGCACTGCGCAGATGCCATCTTTTAAATGATGCTTTAATCTGACAGTCTGATTCCTTGTGGCCATTAAAGGTCCCAAAGTGCTTTCAAAGAAAGAGTCCGAAATGCACAAAAGCATCAGTTACCCAGCCAGGCTCCAGGCTGGGTAACTGCCACCACATTTTCAACTGGATGCAGTGTTCTTCAGTTCCTGACCTCGGCTGCCCTGCAGTTGTTACAAACAGTGTATGACAGCTGTTAGTCACATTGCTCAGTGCAGGACTGAAAGGCACCAAGGTACTGCAGTGCTGAGCGTGGTATAAGAACCCATATAGAACGGAATAGGTTATATTAAACAGCTGCCATTTTCTAGCCTAGAGGGAGCACGTTTCAGTGGTGGATGTAGTGATCTCTTTGTAAAAACACTTTTGGTCCTCCAAGAAAATTGATACTATAAAAATCCAGGGTTTTAAGTAAATATTGTGCACTCCTGTATGTAATGCTGAATCTTGTGTCCACAAACTCCCCCCCCCCCGTTATTTTCCTGCACTTTCCTTTAAGAATCCGAAGTAGCAGCAGGGCTCTCACAGCAAGGGCAGAGCTTGCTCTGTTTGACATTCCTTTGACTGTCACTGTAGTTTGTTCTTTGTCTGCCTCCTTTCCTTTAAAGGTGCAGGGAAGCATTTTAAAGGCAGTCTTTGTACTCTAGCTCTCTTCAGAACTCTCTGCAGCCTCCCTGGGCTCCAGGCTTGCCTTTGAATCACCTTTGGACACTCTGTTGGAGGCTTCCATTGCAGACATCTTTCCTGCATCTATTTTGCAGGCTGTTTTTGGTCGTCTTTCCCTTGTCCTAATGCTTTTTTTCCTCTGCAATTATCCTAGCTGCAGCAAAGCAGACAAATCCCACAACTAATTTAGAAACGAGGACCCCTTAGCACAGGCATTGACATGAGTCCTGAGAGAACTGCACGTGTCTTATAGCCTGGTTTAGCCCCTCCCAAAAAAGTTAAGGTCTGGATAAGCAGCCTATCAGAACTACCTGAACCTGGTGGGGAATAGCAGAGAATAGGGATGGGTGACCAGGCTTCTGTTGAGGTATCCTTCTGTTAGGAAGATATGCAGACCCCACAATACAAACAAGTCTGTTTGCCCATCTTTTCTCCCCCACCTGCCCAGGGGCTAGGCTTTCTTTGTTGAGGGTTGTGGAGAACACACACAAACCAGCGGATTACATCACCTATCAAGGGATCGTGGTCGGTGGTCCCCAAAGTTGTTCTCCTTATTCTTCGGGCTAAGAGGAAGCAGCCCCTATTTTGTATCTAATTAATCCCACCTGGGCATGCAAGCTCATTAAATTACATGCTTGAGGCTGCTTTCCCTTTACAACCAAGAGCAGCCTGGGGACCCTGCTCTCAGACCCGCTGCTGTATCTGCACAGAACAGCTGTTTATCTGGAACACGGCCAGGGCCTAGAGATTTTCCTTCACCGTGTCACAAGCTGTAGAAAGGTTAATGTGCTCATGGTAGGTATGGGTGGGTTCTACAGATATAAAATTAGGGAAGTCACAGCCCAGAAGTAGGCTGCCTGTAAATTACATAACACATCATTTGCTGATTTTCAAGACCCACCCTCTCCCTTGTAACACTGAAACATCCTGTTGTGCAAAATTAAGAATCCCCCCATGTATTACGTAATTTTGGACAGCCCCCTAAACACACATAGGCAACCTGTCCTGGCAATGCAGGGAAAAGCAGGAAGTGACACCAGCTGCGAACTGCCACCTCCTTTCCTCTTCCTTTTGATACACAAATACTGAGCATCCTAAATTATCCAAGGCCAAATGTACCCACTTCAGCCCTGATCCTGCCAGGATCAGGCACTCTGGCCTCGATGCAGCAAAGCACTCCAGCTCATTCAGCACGTTAAACCTGAGAATGAAGTCAATGGGACCACTCAGCGGGAGCAGTCAGAAGCCTGAAGCTGAGCACCCACTTGTGGTCCCAGTGCCCAGCAGAGCCAACATAGCTGAGCTGGTTGTATGTTGTTCCATGCCAGGTGGTGCTGGTTTGCAAAAACAACTCAAACGCCTCTGATGCTGGCAGCATTTGAGGTCTGAGTCAAACTAGTCACATCTTTTTTTTGTTTTCAAATGTGAATTCCTTATGTCAGAGAGGCCTAACAGCCCTCGGCTCAGACTGTTTCCACTGACGGCCCCTACTCTTAAATTACAGCAAACATATTGGTTTCTGCTTTTTGCAGCTTAATTAAAAAGGGTGGGGGGGAGGAAAGTTAGGGAATATACTGTCTGTGACAGCAATGAAGCTGTAAGCCTGATCACATTGCTTCCACGAGGTGGGGACTGCAACATGAAAAAAAAATCTCAAAAGCAGCGGTAGGGAGGATGCCACAGTCCACAGTGAGGTATAAGTCAGACGACGGCTATTGATGCTGCTTGTTGATGAGTTTTTTTAATGAAAAGCAATCATTTTTTATGAGGTTTTGCTGCATGTCATGATCTGGATTTGTCAAGAACCCACTGGGGTTCTTGGGGGGGGGGGGGGAATAAATAAAGGGAGGAAGAAAGAAAACAGATCCAGGATATCGGAGAAGGGCAGTTGTACTGCAGCAGCTCTGTTCACTGTGAACCGCTGTACTGAACTGGCTCAAGGAAATCTTACGGGTAGGGAGCAGAATTCAAATATCCAATGAGGATTTGACAAAATTAACCATGCCATACATTTAAATATTTATTTTATTTATTCATTTATATTCGCCTCACACCTAGGAGCCCTAGTCATGCAACAGAAGCTCTTCAGCTAGGTACTGTACAAACACAGAACAAAAGTCAGGCCCTACCGCAAAGAGCTGACAATCCTAGTAGAACAAATCTTTTAATTGACCATGTCTGTCTGGCCGTTCAGATTGAATGGGGGGATGTTTTCTTTTTCCCAGACTTGAACCTTTATGATGGAAGAAGGAGAGAGATACACACACCTCATCCTTCCACAATCAGAAATGTTAAGAAACAAACAAGCCCAAATTGTCATTGTCCTCTGGCAGTATAAACCTTGAGGTCCCCATTCAAGTACACACTTAAGGATACTTAAGTTCCATTGAAGTCAATGGGACCTAGATACATGCTTAAAGTGAAGGATATGCTTAAATGCTTTCCTGAATTGTGGCTTTAGTTAGCAACTGTCCCTGCCCTGAAGCGTGTACAGTCTATTGGATACAAGCTGTACCAAGTATGGCAGCCAAAAAGAGGAGAACGGGAAGGCAGGGCAATGCTAAGAAAAAGACATGCAGTTATATACAGTAGGTGGCTATTATAGAACTGGATCAGTGCTGAAGGTATCAAATCTTCCTTTTTGAAGTAAATAAAATGATCTCTTTGTGACTGATTCCCAACTGAGCCCTCCCTGCTTTTCTGATTTCTTTAGTCTAAGCACATGTCCACTTTCACTTTCAGGATGCTATGGTCAGGGGTCATTGCTAAGGAGCTGAGCAGTTTTGGGGGCATACAACACAGTTAGCGTAAGATAAGATACCTTTGGCCCAGGCTCCAGCTCTTTGTTTATTGGAAGTGCTTGTGTATTTCCCACTGAGAACCATGTAAATCACCCATTTTTGAAAATACAGATGAAAACCACTTTAGCAATTTCCCGGTGACCTACTTCACTGCAATAATCCCTCCTGCAGACCTCATTTTAATGACTGGTATCGGTATCTGAAACACGCTTCTGGTGACGTGCTCACAGCGGAGACTGGCGCTCAGACCGAGTAGCAGAAGCTCTGTGCCTGCCCTTTCCTAGGTGGGTGCCAGCCCCCCTAAATATTGACACCTCCCTCTAGATATCCAAAAGTCTGACCTCTTTAACCCTTCTCACTCCGGAGTAAATGTCAAATGAAGTGTCATCCTGTACACACAAGCACCTTAATCAGAATACCCAAAACATACATGTAACACCACGTGAATGTCAGGTATCCAGATTAATAATACCTAGCTCTTCTATGGCACTTTTCCTGCACAGGTCTCAGGGCACTTATCCCCATTCTACAGATGGGGAAACTGAGGCACAGGGGGGTGACTTACTTGAGCCACCCATCAAGCCAATAGTAGAGCCAAAAATTAAAACCCAGGTCTCAGGTGGCCTAGTCGAGTGTGTTAGCCCCCATGATGCATTGCCTGAAATGGATGCTGGCCGATGTTCCATTGGAGTTCTCCTCCCATTAGCCTTGTTACTCATGGCTATGCGTGCCATTTACCTCTGAGCATAGAGACAGTAAAAGGCTTCTGAAATACTTCAGTCCTCAAAATGCACCGGGTGAATTTCACCCAGAGAGGAGAATGGTGGAGTTTTAAGCTGTTACAAATCATAGAAAAGGAAGTGTGCCTAGAAGCCATGCTTAGTCATCCTGGTTCCATGTTGTTTTGCACCTTTTCAGTGTCTGAGATTCCTTTCATTTCAGAAATAGCTGCATATCAGCCACAAAAATGGAAGCCTGTCTAGCTCAAACCAGAACATGGTTTTTGTTTATTTGTTAGATTATTTACAGGAATCAATAGGATGCACTTTTTAAATGATGTAGTCATCACATAGGCTTTCCAACACACCCTGAATGCTGCAAAGTGGTATGTCCACACTGCGAAAAAGGTATATTCTTAACTTGGCTTCACTAACCCACGTGAGCTAAATGTGGGTTAAAAGAGCAGTGAAGACATGCTAACCCCAGTAAAAACCTAGCTGTCAGCATGGTGTCTCATGGAAATACTGAACTAAAGCCTGCCCCCTAGGCTTTCAATAGTGTTGCTCACCCAGTGAAAATCTTAATTACTGTGTCTTCACTGCTCTTTCAATTTGAGTTGGTTAATTTAGATTAGCTAAACCAAATTCAGAACACACTTTTTTTTTTATTTATTTTTTTTTTGCAGTGTAGATATACCCTTAGTTACTGCATGAGCAGAGAGACAGCTGTGGGAGGGGTTCATTACTTTACTTGTTCTTTCTGAGCAGTGCACGGAGGGTTATGTAAAGGACTCCAGCAGCATTCGTCATATTCCACTCATGCGCCATGTATTGCTTTCCAGAAAGGATGGAAGAGGCTTGCTGGTTTTTAAATGGGCAATATTCTAAGTCCTGAGAAGAACTCTAAAAGGCTGCAGGCAAAAGTCAATCCAGATCCTGGTGATAGTCTGCATGTATGAATCAGAAATGATGCTGGGAATATAAGGCATGCTAGCACCTAAGAGGTAGAAGTTTGCTTTCTACCATCAAGCCAACTCCTAGCTCTACAGTCTCGCTTTTTCTTCTTTGACACAAGGAGGAAAGTTAGTTTGTTTATTTAAAGAAATTTTTCTAAATGCTATTAAAGTCCTATTCTGGCCCTAAAGTCTGTGCATCACCACCTATTTGGTGGTCCAATAAAGGAAGGTCTATTATCTGCTTTCTCTACTTAGTCATGACAAGCCCTATAGCTACAAACCCTTTCTCCATAACGTTAGCTACTTACCTTATTAAGTCAATGGGTCCCTTTGCACAAGCAAAGCTACTCGTGTAAATGTCCACCAGATCAGGTTCTTAGTTTGTATCCTTATTCTGTTTCATTGCACACAAACAGAGAAGTTAGATAAAAACATAAAATTCTTTTGCTGGAAGGCTGCAGCATAACACTATTTTATTTCTTAGAATTCAGAATTACACACAAACCCCAAAACAGAGAGAGACAGTGGGCTGCTCCCTAAACCAGAGAGGCACAACTCACTCCACCTTCCTCTAGGCTGTCTAGCTGCAGAATTCATTCTGCTAGGCCCAGCTTTCATGGTTCCCTCCAAAGCCCCCTGCCTGCAAGTAGGACCAAGAAAACACTTGCTATTTAAAATGACAGCTTGCAATCCGCTAGGCAGGAAGCTCAGAAAGAGAGACCAGATGAGAAGCAGTTTTCATTTCAGCAAACTCTTTCCTAACTTTCTGGAACCAACTTCAGTGTGTGTTTGTTTTGGTTATTTTTTTAAAATGCTGGCAAACATTTTGCATCAGTCTATGTAGCAAACTCATTAATCTGATCCTAGCTCTCCCAACATACGTACTCCTGAGTTTCATGGTTAATTGTGTGGTTCTCTCTCTCGCTCTGTAACATTGACAATATTTCGTATTGTTTTAGAGAACATTTGCCTAGTTAAAAATGTGTTCTCCTGGAAATGTAGCATCAGGATGTCTCATGGGAACACTAAACCCCCTTCAAATAACTGATGGATAGGACTATTCACTGTACGGAAACATCTTTTTGTGAGCAAATAATTATATCTAGGTAGTATGATAGATGAACTAGTAATATCAGAAGAGAGAATGACAAAGAAATCCAAAAGCTCTACTGTAGGTTTAAACATTACTAAAACAATCTTGGCTCCACTGAAGTCCGTGCAAGTTTTGCCATTTACTTGAATGGGGCCAAGTCACCCTTTGTACATTTGTCCCCTTCATTCATTACTCACATCGTGTGCTGGGTTTCTGAGATGTTTTTAAGCTGTTGGGAATCTTTTACCGGAATTGTTTTCTAATGCCCTCTTTCCAGTGCATTGTTTTACACCTGAGCTCAGCTGTCTTTCTAAACCAGTCAGTGTTCCTCAGTCTTTTGTCCTGTGGACTACAGAAACTAGGTGGTGGAAGACCAGCATGGGCCAATGGGTAAGGTACTGGGCCAAGTTTCAGGAGACCTGCCGTTTATTCCTGATTCTGCCTGTGTCCATGACCACTTCCCTTTCAGTAAAATGGTGAAGGTAACGCTTACCTTCCTTTTTAGAGTGTTGTGGGAGGTCGGGGATATCTACACATGGATCTGGGGTTGTGATTATCCATTCAAGGAGATGTACTTGCACTAGCTGTTGTTGTCAGTTGTTGGTTGTGCGCGTGCGCTCCCGTGTGTGTATCGTCCTAGCTCTGCACAGATAACCGAGACACCATTCCATGATTGAATGATTCAACACAACCACAGAACTGCTGAGCAACGAAGGCACCTGGCCAGGTTTATTGTGAACAGACATGGTCCTAGGATCCTGTAGACTCCACAGGACCACTGACACGCGTATGCTTGTTACAATGGTACTGGCTCAGTAAACAGCGGGACTTCGCGTTTCGCCCTAGGCCAGACAAAGATATTTTCTCTGAGACCCTCCTTTAGACATTGATACAAATTATGTATTACATGCCCCTCTGACATGTGTAGTTGCCACCTCCTGATGTGGTGAGGTACTATCCATTACCTTATACCAGATGGTTTGGTCAAAACCTCTCTATTCATCATATTAACAAGACATGTCTGTCCATTCCAGTGTCAGTAAGCCCTCGTTATCTCTGGGATATTAGGATGTCCTGGTACCTTTCTGGAATATGCTTATGCCTAGAACTTCTTTGGAATGTGTATTTGTAATACCAGCACTGTTCTTGCCAGTTGCTGTGAGCCTATCAGTGTTCACAACATAACCTGCTGACTTTGTTTTATTGCAGACTTGACCATTATTTTAGCTCAGGCTTCAGACCTGGCCTTTTAGAGCCTGAGACATAGACTCATAGACTCATAGGTCAGAAGGGACCAATATGAT
>ML675705.1:1842773-2023031 GCA_007922155.1 Mesoclemmys tuberculata
CATCCCTAAACTCCTCACTAGTCTTATTAAAGACCGAGGCAAAGACATGAGGCCTAGCATATCCACTACAGCTGTCATGGAGCTAGAGCACTACAAATAGAGTGTAGCCCTGGCCATGTGAGTGGCCAGATGGGCAAACTGCCCTGAGACCATGCCTAGGGGCTCATATGGGCACGTACTCGGGGAACTTCCTCAAGCTGGGAATCACACTCCCAGCTTCAAGTGCAGACATGCCCTGAGAGCTGAAGGGGGATATATAACATCTAAGTATTATTATTACAGCGAAAAGGTTTACAGTGTCAGTGCAGAGGCATGACCACAACCCCTCCTTTCCCTGTTGACCCTTAGCCTAAATCTTGCGCTTTCTTCAACCACCTCATTTCCTACCGCAGGAAACTAGCCACCTCTCGTATTGTTTGCAAAGGTGACTTGCTGGTGACAGAAAGCACTAGACTGGAATGCTGTAGAAATATTAGCTTAATTAGTTGTCAACTGGCCCAGGCACCAAATATATTCTTCCTCAGAGAGCAGATTTCTGAAGTGAAAGAAAAAAATGCCATCAATCCAGGCATTAGAGAAATGTGCTCCCCCAGCAGAGAAGAGAAACAGGGCTTGACAGAGACAGCATGTAAAAGCAAAGGGAAAGGAGGAGAGAAGCTAACTTTTAGTTCAAGCGGTTGCTGTAACTTTCCCTTTCCCTGGCTTATCCCACTTTCATTTCAGCTTGTTATAGCTCCCATTATAAGCTGTCAAAGATGAAAGAGCCTCAGAAAAGCTTGGACCAGCTGCACAATGGCTCATTTTAATGAGAATAGCAATAAACTATTAACTTTTACATAAAGGTATTGCTTTAACTTTACCTTTATTTCACAGACAAGGAATAAGTTTAAAAGATGGATATTCTCATGGAGGCTCATGAAATGTCACTTTGTCTCTTTCAAAAGAAATCAGAATTTCAAATGGACTTTAAAAATCATAAAGAGGTACAGGTAAAATCCAAATAAGAACTGTGGTCCTCATACGTTTCCTGGATGTTGTATGTAGAAGTGAGGCATCAACATGAGACAACTGAAAAGTTCCACTAAAGTCCAGAGTTCTGAAATGAAATTGTCCCTGCTCTGATGATAAACAGATGCGTTCACTCTCTGGATCTGTCAATCCAGCACCGTCACCAGCACTAACATCTCTTATAGTAAAGACACTAACAATACAAATTGTGTGAAAGTTTCATACAGAGACTGGGACTAGTCTTGTTCGGAGACTAGGGCATGGACAGCATCGTGTTCTCCAGAGCTCTCAGCACCCACAGCTCTAGTAGGATGTGAAGATGGAGGAAAAATTTTTTCTAAAGAAGGATTGAACACACGGCTCGTTTTCCTGAAGTGGAGAGGAAATATTACTGGCAACCCAGAGTCATGCTGAACATTCTAGGGTAACATTGACTTCCCGAGAGCCTCAGTCTCCTAAGTGTCTAAGGACTAGCTATAAAAAAAAAAAAAAAAAAAGGTGCTTAGGCAGCTAAAGATGTAAATAGGTGCTTACTCAAACTCTCTTTTCAGGGTCACTTTTCAATATCTTACAACTTGTGCACCTATTTGTTAAACGAGTTGCAAGCAAAACTGTGCATATAATTTGCAGGTATCATCCTTAGGATCCCACATGCATAGTTCGTTATTCCATGACCATTAGAGCCAAGGAATGTGAAAATTAGGCATGCAGTTTCATACCAACTGGGCATATATCTGCTGGTAGTAAAAACTCCACAAAAATCACCAGCTATTGCTCCACAATTATAGTGGCTGTGTGTACAAATCTGGCATGCAACTGTGTGCATTTTCACACACAACTGGTTGAAAATATGCTCTATATTTCACTCTTTTTTTCTGAGCTATCTTACTCCTCTTACAGCGGATGAAGACATCTTTAGAAATGATTCTTCCTCCCTGTTTTATCCAGTATCTTCTGCAACTCTTGTCCTTTTTATTAACCCATCGAAGGACCTTTTCTCTGAAACAGACTCTTTGTTCTTTGAAAGTCTCATCTGCACCTGCTGCTCAATCTGCACCTGAAGTCACAAGCATGCCTTTGTGACCTCACAGACGTCTCCACAGCAACCACTTCCTTTGTTTCCCCCAGCCTTTTCCGGACAGGCAGCCTAGTCTGTAACATCCTATCCGGGGGCTTTGGTGCAGATGAAAGCCGAGAGCTGCTGTGATCTCACGAATCCCGGATCCATCCCCTCACAACACACTGATTCAAACGGTCTTTAAATCAAACACACATCATTAAACAGCAGATACTGCTAAGCAAAGTGAATCCTTCTTAACAACTCCTTGAACTGAGTAAATTATTTTCCCTCCAAATTGTCAGCGGAAATCCAGGTTTAGATACTGGACACTACTGGACAAAGGCTGCCAGATTATTCTTTTGAAATGCCACGTCACAAACCAATAGCAAATTAAACTACAATAAATTAAAGACACACACAAACTTTATTAAATAGCATTAAATTAAGAGAGAAGGAATACAAATGAAAGACCTGACCCTGCTAGGTACTGAGTACCTTCAATACCCATTGAAGATAAAGAAAGTTAAGATGCTCAGCTCCTTCCAGCCTAGACAATATGCGACCCCAGCCCATGGCATTTGTGTATTCTCTGGTAATAGAAAACATATCATATTGGCAGCTCTTCACAAGTAAATACATGCACATTTATTTCAGATTGAAATTTCAGTGTTCCAGGGCAACATCAGCACTTTGTCCTGGTATTTATATCGCACCTCTTGCAGCATCGTGCTCTTAATGTGAGGAGAGAAAAGGAGGGGGAAACTACTTTGAAATATCAGGAATGAGGAAGAATCATGGAGGACTGGTGATTTCTATGCAGAGGAACTGGGAAGAGAACAGGAAATGAATGATCAGGAGTTAAGGTCGCTTTCCCAGTGGCTGCTTTGAGAAGATTTTATCTGTGGAAGCAAGAACAGATTGGAGTGGGTCATGGGGGGTCTTTTGAGCATGAACAGTGTCAGTAGATATGGAGGGAGAGATTAGAAGACTGCTGGTTTTCTAAAGGATGGGGTAACCTTAATTGAAACTGGAACCCTGGGCATCCCAAATTCAGTGTGAGCAAGGAGATATACCCCCGAGTGATTTGCCACATCGTGTATCTTGTACTTCTTTGTGGTGGGGCTATCATCTTGTCTGGTTCTTTTCCTTTGTCTATTGATTCCTAATTTAATAACTCTCATAAATTAATATGTACACCAAAGGGTTGCTTCCAGATTGGCTCCATAGTGAAATGAGTGGTACTGGAAATCCAATTAGGCACAAAGAGAGAGTCCTATCTTCATAAAAGCAGGGCACATAGAGAATGTAGGTAAACACACATGCTACGGAAAGATGCTAGATTACACAGGGGTCAAGTGGGATTAGTTGCTGCAAATTTGTATTTATCCCAAGGTGGAGGTGGAGCAATTGCTGTTCATGATAACCCCAGAGATCAACACTCTTTCAGGGTCACATAAGGTAAACTCATGCTGATTAAAGTATGTTCAGACACTTGTTAAGTTCTTCTCCTTTGTAGTACACTGTGAATGGCAGAAATTTGGAGGCACAGAAATTCTTGTATTGTATTTATAGAGTTGCCACCAAGCCTGTGGACCCTAAACAGATGCATCAAATAGACTTCTGCAAATACCTCAGATATCCTGCAACATTTTACTGAGGGCATGTTTACACCGGTGGTGACGAATTTGCCACCATCAGATCGATTTATCCAGATCAATTGAGTGGCAGTGAAGACCCGCTCAAGCTATCCGGAAGTTGACTTTAATAAAACTACTTCCCCAAAAAGCATAGTGCTGCGTCGACGGGTATGCATTGCCCTTTGGTGCAGTGCAGTAGAGATGGCGTGCTAAACGGAAGTTACGAAGTCAACAGGAGTTACGCAGGCTACTCTGCGTAGCTTGCATAACTCCCGTTGATTGCCACTGAATTTCGCTAGCAGTCTAGACCAGGCCTAAGTAATGCGGCCTATACTGGCAGGGCACAATCGTACAGACCAAGAAGCCACCATCCTGTATGTAGATACAGCTCATGCGCAAACTCAGGTCATCAGAACTTATTCTTCACTGAGAACCAAGAGTTCTCCATCCTTTTTTCAGAGCTGACATAAAGCTTTAATGGCCAGTTGTCATTCCCCTGAGATATAAGCAAAACAGACCTCATTTTAACCCTCTCATATGAAGGTTGAATTCCCTACAAGTCTGATGACCTTTGACCTCTTTGTCTTATGCTGCGGGACAACTCTGCAACCCAAGGGCTGAATTCGGGCCCCATTGGGGCTGCACAGTTATTTAAAATTTGCATATAATGCCATAGGAATGCCCAGGTTCAAAACTGAAGCTGACCAACAATATGTGAGATGGATAAGTGAAATGCAAAGAGAAGGTAAATTAGATTTTAAAAACAACTGTAATTGTAACCCCTGAAAGCCAGTCTTATAGTACGTATGTTGTTTTCCTTGTAGTGTCCCTTTTAAATAGCAGCAGCAGCGCCTGTGTGACTTGGTGATTCTGTGAACTGAGATTAAGCTTCTGTCTCTTTGGATACCAGTATCACCATTCCCTGCTGATAAAACCCAGTTTGGTGACATTTCGCATACATTCCGACTGCTGTAGGAAGGGTTCATTTGTTTCCTCAAGGGTAAAAATAAAAACACCAAAGAGAGTGAGTGACTAAACTCACAAGAGTTCAAGCCCCTGGAAATAGTTCATGAAAAGTCTCCTAGTCCTTAGAAGACTTAGTCTTATCAAGTTTAGATATGGTGTTAATAAACTCATGAATACTGTGCACACATAATTTATCTATTAGACTCAATGCTATATTTTGGAGAGATGGAAGGGAAGCTGCCAAGAAGCTTATAGTTACACACATTAAAAGTTCAAAGGCTCCGGTTACAATTCACTGGATTACAGATAAATCAGGCAATTTCCATACAGCCAATCGTATAGCTATATTCAGAAACCAGATACTGACCACCCCAGATGCCAGACTTTAAGAATCACACTGGACAAAACTTGATAATTATTTGGTGTGACTACCTCAAGCTCTCAGGCATCTTCTAGATCTGGACACTGTAATTTATCCCAGCCTATAGATTTCCCTGTAGCAACCATCTAAATCAATGCAGAAATGGCTTTGAACATGATGGAGTGTCAGGGTTTCCCTTGCACTTGGAGCTGGATTATTTTTTCATTTTTCAAGATTAAGTGGCTATGTTGAGAAGTCTCAGGCCATAGGTTGGCATTAAATTACTTCATTCCTTCTTGGTTTTGCATTGGCCCATGGCACTTGTCAGATATATAATTTGTCCCCCAACCCTCTTTGATTTAGCCAGACATCTTAACTATTGTTTTGGCTAAATAAATCCAGGTTTTAAGAGTGATCAGTATTATAAAGCATGCTTTGTGCCAAACATGCTCTCACTCAATACACATGCTTCTAATAATTTTCCTAGCTTGCTTCCCTGACTGCATGTAACTGGCTTCTGCTTCGGGTTCAGCAGTGTACCATAGGCTGTGTCAATGAGCAGTGGCTGTTGAAACTGAAGGCACGCAAAGGAAAGAGAGACCTTGCTATATCTTCCCCATCCCCATTCCAAGGGAAAGCCGAGGAATGATTATCCCAACCAGCCAACCTCCTGCCATGGAAAATCAAAGAGGTGACTGGCCAGGAGTGGTCATGGGAACAAAAGTATTGGAGAATGATACTGTGACCCTGCTTACTTATATAGCAGAGGTGTAGGTTGTAGCACCATCGTGCTCTCTTCATTCAATACCTAAGCGATCTGTAATGTGCCTTTAACAGCAAATCCCTTATACTGATGATAGCACATCTACAGAAGTGATTACCAATGGCTGCTAAAGTTTGCCAGCTACTCCAGTTACTTTTAGCTTTCCCAGCAGTCCATTAAATGATGTCCGTGTTACAGGTTCATGGGTCCAAAGGCACGATGGACTCCAAAGAAGGCTGTTCCAAACTAAATGTTATTCTAATGAAATGTAACTTGAGAGCGCACAATGTATAGCAGGCTACTTGGGCTTTAATATTTCATCTGTCAGATCAGCAGGGCTTGTGGCAAACATAAGGTTCTGGAGCCCTGCTGTTTAGACACAAATAGAACTGGCGAAGTTGGCCAAAGCCTATTGGTAAAAGGGTAGCTGAGAATTTTAAGGTTAGGAGCACTCAGGGTTTATTTTTCCAAAGGGCACTGCAGCTGCTGCTTCTGGAACCTCTTCATGAGACCTTGTTTGCAAAGTAACAGGCATGGTTTATTCCGCAGCTGATGAATGCAGATGTGCATACACCTGTCCACATCTTAGGCAGAGGCTTGCTGGAGCTGATAAAAAGGCAGATGTCAAGGACAAACCCAGGGCTCTTGCATCTGCGCGAGCACACAGCATGTGTGCCAGGCTGAAAGAGAGCATAGGCCACTTGCACTAGAATCTCAGTGCTACAGTTGGAGAAGCCACTGGCATCTCGCTGTCTCCCACCTTCCCTCTGAATCATTATTGGGTTCTCTGCAGCTGGCTGCACTGGAGAGGACATTGCTTCATTTAGAATTAAACTGAGCAGCACTGTCAGTCCTAATGCAGGCTCTTAATGCTTAGCTCCTACCAAAGGTTAATTTGCATCGGACTAATGTACTTTAAACTGATTGGAGTGGCTGTACCCAGACCAGTCTCCCAAAGTGGCAACCAGCTTCCTTCCCTACTGCTGAAGAAGGCTGCTAAATCCCACAGGCTCCCTGCTTAGAGGTGGGCCCACTATGCACATCCTTCATTAGTGCCCTACGAGGCTGACTCTGAATAGTTAAACTAAAGCAGCCTTTGACAGCAGAACCCACCACAGCTTGTGACATCATAGTCATAGCCTCAGCACCTAACTATGATGTCGCAACATCCTTGTAAAGCTTGTATTGTGCACCCTTTTAGTGGTTGATGCACATGAAGGATAACAGCCTATTGCTGCTACCAGCAAGTGGAATAACTTTTATCTCAAATGTCAGAGGTCAGTGTTTTGGTATTGGGCAGCCTAGGAACAAACCCTAAAGATCCCTCCTCATAGGCAACATCATTACAATATTTGATATGACATGAAGTGGCCCATGAGCCCCTCAATAGCAATGGACCTAGTAATAAAAATAACCACCAAGAGAAACACTAGAACACGCTAGCAGAAGTACCTCTAAACTTCACATTTGACTGACTTTCCCATATGGCCTCTGTGGTTCGTGTTCCCTCACTTCCCACCTCCTCCACTACATGAAAAACTGGTAAAGGAAAAAGGATATTTCCCCCCCTTCACAGCTTCTTCTGAAGCTGGGCAATCTTAATTTAATATTTTGCTGCAGGATACAATCACAGTGAGATGAAAATAACCAGGAGCAGCTGGAGTCTGCAGTGCCAGCAGGCAGTGTTTGCCTTGGCTGTAGAACAGCTGGAAGGTAAACACTGTCCCAAGAAGTAATTTGGGCTATCCAGGGCAAGGCGCTGCTCCTTCACAGGAACACAGAGGGCTACCTGCAGCGTTCTTCCCTTCTGGCCTTCATTGCCAATGCTCTAATTAATAACATCCCAAACCACTTGATGCGTTATTGATTCAAAATTCAATAAAAGGACTAGAAAAGCCATGCAATTTCTTTTTAAAAAACAAAAAGTAACACCACGTTTTCAGGCAGGTTAACAAGGTGTGTCAGTCTTTTCCCAGAGTTGGTCTTTCTCTCTGCAAGGATGGGTGGGGAGGCTTTGTCTTCTTGCATCCCTTTCGCATAAGAAGAACACAGCATGTAAGCCCACTTTTCCTTGCAGGTAACAAATGCATTGTGTGACTTGTGTAGAGTACATGGCAGGAGCAGTGCCTAAAACCGGATAAGGGGAAAAACCTTGTGTGTGTCACTAGGCCATCATGATACTCTGTTTCCAAGATCATGCTCTGCTAAAGGGGACGTAAAAAAGGGGCTTGTTGTGCCCTTTTTTGTTTTCTTTATGATGGATTAAAATCAGGTCTGTACATTTCTCCTTCCCCCACCCCCAGCTTGTTTTTCACCTCAGAAAGTCAGGTCTTTGTGAAAGGAACTATGACAACTGGAAAAGTTATGACATCACAAGCCACAAGAGAGTGAAACCCAAGGCACTGAGCGAGGAAAAAGGAAGTTTCAGCCAGCCTGCTTAACATTCCATTTATTTTCTCTTTGCTCTCTTCACCTCTATGGCATTCCAAAGCTTATGAACTCTTGGGGGGAAAGACAGCTTTGTCAGGCATTCAGCAAGAGTGGGAGAGCTCACAGTATACATCTCCTGAGACTCCTGAGAGGTCATCCAGCAATAACACAATCAGACATGACCTTCCTGATATGTCTAAGGATAAAAACAAGCAGGAAAAATCCTTTAAATGTACTTAGAGTGGGGCAGGAACTCTTTGTTCCTGTGTTTGCACAGCTCATGACTGCGGCTTCTAATGGCAACTGCAATACACATAAGTAAATTTAGTGTGTGAGTGTAATATTCTGCTTTAGACAAAGGAAGCAAACACCACTTTAGTAAAAAGTTTATAGATCACATTTAAGAATATTTTTTAAAGATGTGTGACATTCACCTCTCGGCGCGTAGTGCTTATGTAACAGCTTTGTGCAAGAAACAGGAAATCAGGTGAGGTGTTCCAGAAGAGACAGGGAAGTGTTATTGCCATTGTACAAGGTACTAGTGAGTCCTGCTCTGGAATACTGTACACAGTTTTGGTCACCTATGTTCAAAAAATATAAATTCAATTTAGAACAGATGCCAAGATAGGCTAATAGGATGATCAGGGTAATGGAGAACCCATCTTTCATAGATTCCTGGGCCAGAAAGGACCATTGTAATCATCTAGTCTGACCTCCTGTAGAACACAGGACAGAGACCTGCCCCAAAATAATTCCTAGAGCCTTTAAAAAAAAAAAAAAAAAGCCAGTCTTGATTTTTAAATTGCCTGTAATGTAGAATCCCCCATTCCCCTTGATAAATTGTTCCAATGGTTAATTATCCTCATTGTTTACTTGCATTCTTCTTCAAGAGATTTTACAAGTATTAACTTAGAAGTGTCTAATAAACACCTTTATGGACTCAGTTAAAATTAATAAGAACAGTCTTTTCCTGAAGACAATAAAGCAGTAGAAGGAGAATTACACACATTTTTTTCTCTAAAGAAGTTGATTTTTAAGCAATGCCAAAATACTCCCGCAAGGGTAGATTGTTGGAATTTTAAAGGGGTCCAAGAAATCTAGCGCCAAGGAACAAGAAATATGTTAGAAACAATTGGAGTCTCTGCAGGCTTCATTCAGCTCAGTTACATCTAAACAATGTATTGAAGAAGAAGGGGGACAAAAAGGCCAAAGTGCTGAAGTGGATTGTAGAGAAGAAGCCCAATCAGTAAGCAAAACTGTTCAGAGCAATCAACAACCCATGGAGGTGGGGAGGGAAATTAGGGGAAATCTATTTAAAAAAAAAAAAAAGCAGAAAGCTGCTAAAAAAGAGCAGCAGAGCCAAAAGAAAAAAAAGAGTATTAATCCACAGAGAATATTTCAACACTGAAAGACTGGTAAATATTCAGTGCTCACAATAGCCAGAGCAGATGGTGAGAGAGACGCACTCACACGTATGGATGGGGTGTGGCAAGAGGGTTAACAGGAATCCAGAATAAAAATTTATATTCTAGGGCTGGTTGAAAATTATCCATCAGAACTGTTTTTGGGGAAAATTGGCTTTTTCCCTAAGTAAGTTTTTCCTCAGAAAGTGTCTGATTTTCATGGAAAATTTTGACTTTTCATCAAAAAAAACCCAACTCTCAAATCAAAACTTTTCACTTCTTGGCCAAAATCTTCTGTGTTCAGTTTTTTCTACCAAAATGCTAAAATTTTTCCCAGGGAGAAAAACAGCCAACCAGCTCTACTATTCAATTGCAAAAGAATGTAGAGGGTGTCTGGAAACAAAAGCACCCATCTAAGAAAGCCTAATTTGATATGTTTGACTGGGGATCAGGATAGTTCCTGCAGAGCTAATTGGCTGGGTCCTTATGGGTGCTACAACCATATCTTTACTTGCCATATATAATTTAGCTAGTAGGTTGCATCTGTGCTGTATAGAAGTCTAGATGTGGTATGGTGCCTGGTAAACAAGAAGGAGACAGTTGCAACTCAAGCTGCATGGAAGTCTGTCTGTTTGTGGCTATGATTGTTTTCTTCAATAAATGCTTCCTGGTTCAGAGGGATGGTGATTCCATATTTCCTGACCGCTACCGAGAGAAATGCAGGAAATAAGATACTGAAATTTCCCAATCCCATTGAACAAGTTCCCCTCTGGGGATTCTCAGCTGCACTAAGGAACTGTGCACAGCCAGTGCAGAACAAGTTTTTGCATTCATAAAGGTATCCGGAAGATATCAGCACCTGGAAAGCCTCGTTTCTGTGTGGCCCCTTCTCCAGTAGAAGTGGGTTCTGGCTTACATTTGAGTTCCCTCAGCCAGCAGGTTTTTGTTGTTGAGGTTTCTCAGTTGGTGGACACATTAGTCTGTGTAGGCATCTAGTAGCCCTCTATTAATGTACCTGAAAGCTGTACAGAATGCACTGTTTTGTTATTTCTATGTTCACACACAGTTTATTTGCATGATGGCACTTGAGCGTAACGCCAGTGGTCTAGAACTTATCAGGAAATATTTTCTCAAGAAGTTTCAGTAAAAACAGATTTTTTTCATTGAAATTATTTGTGGAATCATCAATATTTTTATCAAAAAACTGAAAACTGATTCCTTCCTCTCTCCCAACAACAGACAAATTTTCTGGATTATTTTTTTTTAACCAAAACCTGAAAATTTTCTGTGAAAACAGAAATTTTCTCAATAATGTTCCCATTTAATCAAAAAGGCATTTTTCATTTAAAAAAAAAAGTTTTACAAAAACGTTTTCACCAGCTCTTCGATGGGCACTGACTAGGGCCTTCTTTTTCTGCAGTTCCTGAGAGTTCAGAACCTGCTACCCACTTCCCCCTTCACCCTCCTGAGGGGGAAATGGGAGGCCTTGGCCTCTATCTACTGCACCTGCAATTTCCTTTTTCTCATTGTGCAGTTTCTGTAATTTCAGTTCCCTTCTATTCTCCCCCATGGCTTTTAAACTCAGATATATAAGTGTGGGATCTCCAAAGGTCTGTCTCTTATGGACAGCTCCTGCCATCCATCTCCCAGACCCCTAGAATCAGTGCCCTCCTCCAAAGAGCTGAGCCCTTAGGACCGACGCCTTCAGATCTTGTCCATTGTTCCATCAGAATGAAATCCCGTGCCTCAGATAACAGAGAATTGTGTATGGACTCTGAGACGCATTCGAGGAAAATTAGCAGTGAAAATATTAATAAAGCAGATACAGGTGGTAGGAAGTTGTGGGGGGGAGAGAAGAAATCTAAATACATTAATTAGTTCCACCAATTCAGGGGAAAGAAATGTGATTAAATAATTCATCTCTAAGGAGATTTGGGTCTTGTCCTCTGGATTTCACTCATCAGCAGGAACAAAAGGCAATTTCTTACACCAGTGATTTGTATGGCTTGGCTGGCTTATGCGGGGAAAATAAGAGTGTGCCAAAGAAAGAAGAAGAAAAAAAATTCAAGTTTAGGCCTCCAGGCACTGGAACTGGCAGACAGTGAGCGAGTGAATGCAGGCTGAGGTAGACAGTATCTTTCTCTTAGTGGGGGAGAAAGGAGAGGTTTATACGACTGCTGTCAGTGCTGCTTCTTCTGGGACTGGAGAGCATTAGGTGATTCTCAGGTGGGCATTTCTCATCAGCTCTAAATGCACCCAAATAAACAGGGAAAATAGCACTTGTATACTAAAGAAAAAAGGGGAAAAGTCAACAAAGTAGGTTTTTCTTCTGCCTCTTCTTGGGAACTGAACTCTCAATGGGCTGAACTGTCAGTGGTGTCTGGAAACAGTTGCTAGCTGCAGTCTATGAGCAGAGGAGGACTACTGAGGCAGAGCAGAAGCGCCAGCAGTGTAAATCTCATAACAGCAGCATGTCCGCGGTTAATCAAGTAACCCATAGAGGCATTTCTTGTTCAGTGTGCTACAAGCAGTATAAAGCTCAAATTGGCCTGATCAGCCACTCGTGTGTTCACAGAAACCAAACCAATCAGTGATGTCATGGTCCTCTTTGAACTCGAAGGGAGAACAACTCCTCTTCCAAAATGCACCCGGGGATCTTTAATCCAACTCAGATTCTATCAAGTGATTGTTCCCAGTTGGCTTTCAGCATATTAAAATGAGATGACCTGAGAATTATTAAAATCACACAAAAAATTAAGAAAATGATTTTAAAGGTGGCCTGCCAATCGTGCAGGTGTTTCGCATAGTAACCGTTCTGATTGAAAGCTGGCCTGACCTGTCAGCCCCACCAAAATTCTTTAATAAGAGAGGGGAAAAGAAGAGGTTATCTACTACTTTCTGTAGACCTTCAAATTTTCTTCTTAATGGGACACAGTGCTTGACAGATTGAGCTCTAGTGAGAAGCTTCTTGTAAATTCAAGTGCGGGCGCTGGTGCTTGTACAAGCCAGTGAGTCTATTTTCTTCCCTTGTTTGCTGCTTGAGCGGGCTGCCACTCAGAGTGATGACTCAACATTTTGTCAGGGTTGGCATCCAGGCTCTATTTTTTCTGCAGCATTTTACATGAGGCAGTCTTGTCCCCAAACAGTCATTTGCATGGACATCAACCAGCTTGGCTAGCCCATCAAGAAGCAGGATTGGAGTGAAAAGCAGAAATATGGAAAATAGACCAGACCAATACAGAAAGGAAACCTGTGGGCTGTGTAGAATGCTCAAGAGAGAAGTAACGAGTATAATCACAGCACAGGAGACAAATGGTATAAATGGGACAAAAACCTTGTGGGCAGCTACTGTCAAAACTGACAGCAGCACCAGAGAGCAGGGATAGCGCAGGTTTCCAAACACAGTGGCAATTTAGACCTGTACCGTTCGGCTCTGTTGATCCAAATGACTTGGATGAGACTGAATTAGCTCAAACCTGGGCTTTGATTGACATTTGGAACATGACAGCTGGGTGCAGCTTGCTTTTTCACTGCCTGAGAAACTGAAGCTGCAAACTGAATCCTAGACCACAGGCTGGTCTCTTCGGATTACATGTTTGTGTCCCCATCAACTCTGTAAAGGAAAAGAAGGGTGAAGGATATTGTTGTTCATGGCAAGGATGATTTTTTGTTCATAGCACCATGGGATAACATTCAGCTTGTGCAGAGGACTGGCACAGTGCATGTGCACTATGTGAGTCATTCGAAACCCATCAGGGCCCTGTGCTCCTCACCAAAAAAACTGCTTCCGTCTCCCCCTGTGAATGGGTAAAAATGTGACAGGCGGGATGAAATGTAGAATAAGCTGCTAACTTCACCTCCCTTCACCTTTCTGCTCGGTCATGCTGTGTTCTCTTTCACTGGGGCTAGAGCTGGGCAAAGCTTTTTAGGCAACTGGGTTATTTGCCAAAAAATGTGGTTTGGGGCCAGCCAAAACTGTTAATGAATTCAGGACAAATTCAGCAAATAGCTTTGGCTGGGAGGAAATAAAGAAGAAGCTTCCAAGAAAAGGAAATTGCTCTGCCTAAAATTTTCAAAGCTGGCTGCCTAAAGTTAGGCACCTAAATCCATATTTAGGCATCTTAATAAATATGGCCTGAATTTGAGAAATGCTGAGCATCTATAGCTCCCATTGAATTTAATGGGGCTTTATCATTGTTATTTTTAGTAGGTTTCATGCAGTTTAATAGGGTTTGTTTATTTCGTGTTCTTAGCTTACATTGCTACATGCTGTTAAACGATTTAATAGATTACTCAGGAAGGCCCAGGCCAGGAAAGCACGTAGGCATCTGCTTCATTTTAAGCTCATGAGTAATCCCACTGCAGTCGACAAAACTACTCCAATGCTTAAATGTATGTGCATGCTTAAGTGCTTTGCTGCATCGGTGCCAAAATGAGATTCTCAGTGGAGCCCTCCGATCCAGTTTTCAGTGGAATAAGGAGGAGAACTGTAGCATTCTGAAAAATTTAGGCCCAAGGGATGACATTTTTAAAAGTGCCTGTGACTTAGGTGCCTAAATCCCATTTTTTATCCCCTCAGCTCGACCCTCCGTTCCTTTGCTGAGGGATTTGCACTTCCCCTTCTGTGGTCTGTCATCGTCCTAATGCTTCTAGTGGATCGGCTGCTGAGCAGCGCACTGAGCTGTTGCTGGGAGCGGCGCATCCGTCGGCCCAGGTCTTGGCACCTTGGAGAGAGTTCAGTTCACCTTTTAAAATGCATTTTAAAATCCTAAACAAGCATTCTGAGACATTTTTTAAAGAAGCAGAGAGGCTAAGTAAACATCTCAAATGAGAGAGGTTGAGTTTGTGGTTAAAACACTGGATAGGTACTCTGGAGTTTGATTCCCAGTTCTGCCACCAACTCCCTCCAGGACCTGGGACGGGTCAATTAGCCTATCTGTAAAATAGGGGAATTAATGCTTCCTTTGTCGGCCTTGTCTATTTAGACTTCAAGCACTTTGGGCAGAGACTGGGTTTCACTTTGTGTGTGTGCAGCACCTAGCATAAATGGGGCACTGACCTGGTTTTCACCCTGTGGGCATACCTGAATATGAATAACAATAATGATGATTACATGTGAAATACCAGCAGAGACCCCCTCTGTCTGATTTCTACAGCTATCTGTCCCATATTGATGGTACACACTTCAGAGTTGAGTGCCTCACTCTCTTCACCCATCTGGCTATGTCTGAGCATTGCCGCACATGACTGTGTAACATCATACACCCGTTGGTTACAGCCCAGCTTCCCTCCTCAATCTTGTAGAATGTGATCCTCTGTCTTGTTTGTGTGTGCGCTTTGGGACTGCTTGTTCTAAAATTGTTTTTAGTGGGTGTTAGACTTTTCCTTCTCTAATTGACTGCGAGCATATGGCACCAGTCAGTATGTGCACGGAGAAATAGCACATCATTTGCAGTCGCTGCCTGCTGAAAATCTAAAGGAAATGTTTTAAGTACAATTTTGTGGATAAAGAGAGTGACTTTTGATTTACATTTGTTTGGTTTGAAGCTAGAATTACACTGTCATAATATGTGAGATTCTACCTCCATTCCTCTCTCAGAGACAATATAACTGAATATTGAATATTCTTCCAAAACAGCCATTTACAAATTGCAGCAATATCGCACTTAGCTTTCGCTTACAACAATAAACCTGCTGGAGAAAGATATATATACCCTGATGTATTATTAATAGCTTAGACTTATTTAGGGCCCTTCACCCTGAAATATACCAGTTGTCTACAGAGAGTACTGTAACAGGGATTACTCGCCCACTGCTGAAATGTATCCACGTCTGTGAATACCGAATCCAATCTGTGCCAGGAGCAACACTCTGTACCAATTTAGTGGTAACTTTTCCACTTGCAAGTACAAATGAAATGTAAAGACAATTGACAAAATGTTGTTTTCGGTTACGATGATGTCTGGACTCTCTGGTGTCTCTGCAGTTATGTCAGATTTATACCAGTATAAACCAGAGTAGGATTTTGTTCCAGAAATGTAGTTATCCAGATTGGAATCTGATCAGAACACTGTACATGACAGTGAGCACTCACTCTTGCAAAACATGCTAGGGAAAATTTAGTGACGACAGATGATAAAGGAATTGGGTTTTATGTCTCATCCAGTGGAACAGCATCATCTAGCACCGTGCTGAGGAGTCAGTTCAGTTCTGAGCGTATGTAACTGTAGGAAAAACAGAGCTTTGCAGCATTGTGTATTTCTGTGCACTGCATGTTCTCTAGGCCATTAGGCTTCTACATTTCATCCCATATGCTTTTCTCCTCACCAGGCCCTAATTTGGGATTCTTTGTTATCTTCACAACAGCTGGAGATATTGCTAATATCTAAAACAAGGAAGGAAGACACACTATGTACGCACCTTTTGGTGTAGTGAATTATAGCTGTAGAAACACATGTTTCTGCAGGTAAGTAAAAGCCTGATCCAATGCACATTGAAGCAAAGGGAGCCTTTCCATTTAAAATGGAAACCCTATGAGCTTATTTCTTCCGGTATAGCCAGATATTCAAAAGAGCTCCCCAAAATACCTGGCAGATTTTCAAACGTGCTGAGCACCCAGCAGCTCCCATGGTGACTCTTATGACCAGATTTCCAGAAAAGCCCAGCTAGCCTCTAAATGGTGGTTCAGCTCTTCTGAAAATCTAGTCCTGATTTTGCGTGATGAACACTTTGAAAATCTGCCCCATAGTGTGTTAACAGCATCGATTTGCATATTTGAGTCTACAGGTACATATGATCTATGAATCGCCAACATTTTGTTTCAAGCATCCTATTTAACCTTTCCTCCAGCATCGCATTACTCTGGGCACGTCTCTTTCATGCAATATGTTTTTATAAAGTCAAAGAGCGTGGTGTGGACTGAGTCCCCCTCAGTACTTATGTTTCTAAAGCTGGCCAAAAACTGGCTGCCTCCTGAAGCCAAGTGGCAGAAGAAATCTGTACCCAGGGCTGGAAAAGTTGTGAAATACTTTATCAAAACTTGTTCTTCTTGGCTCCTACATGAGCACAAAGCTTTCACTTGACGTAGAGTTAAACTCTTTTGATGTTTTCACCTCCAGGGCTTAATTTTTGTGAGCTGTAAATTCTCTTTATCATTGCTTCTTGAGGAGTCATGCAGAGAGGCATACTTTAAGCAACACATTCCTACTGTTTCATTAGGGAAGAACTAGCTATTATTTCCCTCATGCTCCTTTTATTTCCTTCAAAGCATTTCGCTTTCCTTCTTTGCAGTGGAAGCTACCTACATTCACCAAGGGCCTGCTTCTCCTGTTTTGCACCAGTGCCAATCAGGAGTGACTCCACTAAAGTCAGTGCTGCTATATACCACAGGGAGATCAGGGACAGGCTCAGATACACAAAAGACCTGATTTTAAACAGGTGCTGAACACCTATAAGTCCATTTGATCTTGAGGGAGTTACAAATGCTCAGCTCCCCTGAAAGCCAGGTCTTAGAGCTTTCACGCACTTCTGAACTGTAAACCCTGATGTCAGGGAGCAACTGCCATCAGAGACCCTGAGGGAATGGAAGGCTCCGGTAGCTACCCCAAGGGAATGAGGAGGCTGAAGGGGACCCTTTGCCCCTCAAACACGAGTTTGGAGTTTAGACTTTGAGATCCCATAGCACCTCTCCCACCTTATTTACTAACAGGCTGGATTTTCTAGTTGTTCCCCTTTCTGATGTGCTGGTTCTTGAAATCCGTGGAGTGAGTAATGGTAAAAATAATGCCTAGTTTTTATAGAAAAGCTTTGCAGACAATGCACAACCTGCCATTATTTAGTCCAGGGAACGTTAACTGGTTTAATAGAAAGCAACACCAAGCACCATTTAGATACTAGGGTGATGGAAGCTATAGAAAACTGTATAAGAGATGGATAGAGAGGAGGAAGAGCTAGCTGTCTCAGGGGAGTAACTCCATTTTATGGATATATACACAGTTGACTAATATATATGCTGGGCTAGCATGTGACATTTACAAAACGTATTAGCTGCACCATACCTATATTGGTATGCAGTAAGCACAAATAGTATTAAGCACAAACATTATAGTAGTTATATATTCTTACCTAGCCTATGTTTTTCATATAACCCTGATCTCTTGTGCTAAGTATCCATGATCTCTGGCATTCACTGAAGAAAGTTTTGGCTAAAGCAAATAGGAAAGTTGTCAAGACCAGGATAGATGAGTGCTTCACCATAGCAACAGGAAGGGAGTTGGTAACAAACTTAGGAGGCCCCTCCATGCCCTTTGGTACCTGGAATGCATGTGTTCAGAACAAGGAGGTAGGGAGTACACCGTGGCACCAGGGAAGCCAGGTAGAAAGCTGACTGGTTAAATGTAATCTCAGATGACGCATACAGTACCTTATACTTGTAAACAGGTAGAGTATAAAAGGATGGCTCTAGTGGGTGTAACTCTGGGAGCACATGTTCTGCATAACGTGACTGTCACAACGCTGTATGCGATGGTTTTCCGGAGACTGGTATCACAGAGAACATTTTATTATTATTGGCTGATAGCAATGAACCTGACTGACACTGGTTATTTGGTCCCTTGAGTATATTTCATAACAAACCAAAGTGTGGTCAAGCAATTCACTATACAGTTTATCAACAATATCCACATGTGATCAGCTGACCGGGCCACTGAGTCTATGGAAGCCTTTGCCCAGATTTCACTGGGCACTGGATCGGGCCCCAGATAATGACAGACAGGAAGGTCCTGATCTCACTTACACGTGTGGAATATATTAGGAACAACTGCAATGATGTCAGTGAAGTGACTCTGGATTTAGACCAGTGTGTGAGAGAGAAAAATGTATCTGAGATAGTCATTGCCACCTATCAGCAAACCAGTGGGCTGTGTGGAATGGGTTGGTGGGCCCCACATTTTGGTGGGTAGGTGTCCACATGACGCATCACAAGAGCCATCATCATCAGCGGTGACCTTAGCAGATGGCAGCACGTTGGCAGGGCTGTACGTGGTGTGCTGATAAACAAAAGCCTTTGGTCTCGACAGCTGGCAAATCATCTCTAAAATTCTTTGAAATCAAAAAGTGGGGAGGGGACAACTACATTAAAATGTATCCGTCCCGTCCAGTGGCAGTAAGTTATGTGTTGAGCAATCAGCTTTGTGATGCATTGTCTTAATGCTGCAAAGAATCCACTACAGCATTATGGTACAGTAGCAGAAAGCACTTTAAGGATGAAAAAAACCATGAGAATGATTGCTAATAAGATTTTATGGATTTGTGAATAAAATACATACACTTATCTTGTTTAATATGGTTTTCCATTTGGAAGCTGATATTAATGTAGATATCCTGACGTTATGCTGTTCATAAATGATGCAAGTAGTAAAACCTCTCCTTTTCTTTCCCTGGTGTATACAAATGCAAGCCTAATTCTGGAATTTAATACATAAAAAGGCAGTAAAAAAAGATGAACATCTGTCATCTACCCTGATTCTTAAAGGGTACTGTGACAGGTTGAAAGAGCCACCATGCAGCCTTCATGTTAAAGGTCAAAAATGGGGATTTATTTGTTTAGGTAAGAATTCATTTCCTCTACTTTTCGGTGTAAATTTATTTCTCCAGTTTCTATCTAGCCCTTTTTGGTATGTGAAATTGGTGTGCTATTGTGCTGGATATAGGAACATATGCACCCAATATGCACCTTTCACCTCAGAAGCATTCAAGTCATTTGCCTGGTTTGAGTGCTTCCCATTGTACTATAACTAGCTCAAAAACAGTTGACTGAACTCCCTGGGAACATTGGGTTTTTTTCTTTTTTTCTTGTGAGGGTGCATGTTGTAGAAGGGGCTTTACCATTTGGGGTAAAGGAGGAGGAATTGATGATTACACAAAGTAAAATGGCGTATGCCAAGGCAGACCAACAGCTCTTGATGCTGGGATGTAAGTGGAATGTGGGACCTGATTTCATGTCATACCCTAACAGAAGCTATTTCCATTGGTGACACACCACACAGGGAACCATATCCTGATGAACTATGACTTTAAGGCTCCAGTTCTGCAAAGAAAATCTCCTGCGTGGAGCCGTGTGCTCAGAGAAAGCCACACTAAATTTTCTGGGTCTTCTTGCAAGCACAAGAGTCCATCCATTTGGTTCTGTTTCCAGGCTTAAAGCCCAGCCTAACAAGCCCATGTGACTTCCACTCTTACTTGTAAATCCAGAGTAAACCATTAAACCCAGAGGAATTACTCTGCATTTATGCCAATGGAAATTAAAGCAAGATAGAGACCACTCTGTGTCTGCTGGGATCAGATCATGCTTGAATAAATCTGCTGGCACCTGCTATATAACTCACACCTGGCAGAGGTTGCTGAAAGTCAGGGACAGTAAATGAGGCATCAAAATTAATATTTTGACAGTTTTGAGAAGAAAAAAGAGCAAAATTTAAAAGCAAAACTTCATCTCTTGTCTTCGCTGAATTTGGCAAAACTTCACCACAAGTAGAATTGAACTTTTAACCAGATAAAAGAAAGGAATATTTTTTTCCTTTTAATTTTGTGGACTTATTGTTATAACTCTTCATGCTCAAAAACCTGGACTAGTTTTAATGAGATAGGGAGAAAAAATGAGAGAGAATGTCTGAGTAAATGACTGAATAAACAGAGTTAGAGAAGATAGAAATAAAATAGCCCATAGGTCCCATCCAGTCCATCTTCCTGCTGGCTAGTTCCCTGTGGTCAGTTACAGAAGACATGTATCTAAACCCAACAAATAAAAGCTAAGCTAAGTGAGGGGAAAAGACACCTTGTACGCTGCATGACTCATGCAGTCAACAGGAACTCTGTTGTATTAGTTGCCATACTGACTTCTCCCTTTGAGAACTTGAGTTGTTGTATTGGGGGGACATGAAAGAAATGGCAGCTTTCTTTCTCCAAGCCATGGCAAGCAGGCTTCACTCAGCTCCTGAATAATTCAGGATGTGCCTTTGATTAATTTCATGTGAAAATGGAAACAAAGTTTGCTATAACTATAGGCCCTTGGAAGTATGGATCGTCAGAGAAAATGTGCAAAGCGCTGTCATGAGAGGATTAATTACTTAGATTAAATATTTTATAAGTTAAATAATGTGTATTTTTGGAGACAAAATGGAACGTCATTTTTCCCCCAAGACAGGGGAAAGTAACTGTATTCACTTCCCATTAAACCCACAGAGCCCAGTAATAAAGGAGGATGAATTGGAGCTGTAATTTCCATCTGACACTCAAATCTATATTCCGAGCAGCTTTTCATCTTCTCCCTGTAAGTATTGCTCCAAGCTTTTAAGTTTTTACATCAGTTATGTGGCTTTTTGTGGGGGTGGAGGGAGGAAAGCAGGGGGAGAAAAAAGCCCTGATAATTATGATTGTCTATTACCCTCTTGCAAGATCTAAAAGGAGATTGGACAATGGAGGGTGTGGTTTTTATTGTTGTTATATGTGCTGTGCAGGTTAATAACAGAGAGCCTCAGTGTATCATCTTCCTTTTCTTATTTTATAGAAAGAAATCTTAAGTCAATTTGAGGCACGGGATAGCACAGGAAACTGCATGCTTCTTTTGAAGCAGTGTGTATAACTAGGGCGGCTCAAGCTTGCAGATACACTGGGGGAACCACCACTAGGGTTCAGTTCATGGATGAGATTTTCAAAGCCAACAAGGGGAAGTGGCCACATAGCAAAAGCTTTGAAAATCTCAAGACCAGGGTTTGTATGGACTCTCTGGTGGGGTCCAGATTTGATTGGTTTGTAGTTACATGAATATCTGTCCTCTAACAGCTGGGCTGAGAAGTCTTGGTCTCATTCTTAATGCTATACACTCATCTCAGATAGTTCCCATGCAAAGCCATAGTGACTTTTTTTTGGGGGGTGGGGGGAAGGGGGAGTTTGCACAGGCATGCAGAAAAGCTTCTAGGATCAGAGTGAAAAGCTCCATTGATCTAGAGCTTTCTGTGTTTCCTCACCACCAACCTTTCAGTCCCCTCAGCAAACCTGATTTAGTTTTGTGTCGAACTTTTAATGGACACTTCACACACTTGGAATATTCTTTCCAAATTAAAATTCCATTTATGGTACAAAGCCTACAGAATCCTAGACAGAAGATAGAGCCAGAGCATTGGATGTGGGGAGGAGACTGGCATCTGGCGTGGTTTTCTTTAGTAAGAAACTGAGAATTATAATGAGCAGAAATGTCTGATATCCTTTCCTTCCTGGGGATGGTCGAGTTAAAGGAGTAATTTGGCTGGAATAATGTAGCAGAAGGTCCATTATTCCCTCAGAAAGTTTTACAAGAATGATTTGACAATAGATATTTGCCTTAGGTTCCTCAATCAAAACTGCTGACCCTCAAAGCTACAAAACTGCAGGTGCTTGAAACAAAGGTCAAACAAACTGATTTGGTAGTGTTGTAAACCGACTTCTTGTTCCACATTCAAACCCTGCAGATTGGTGAACTCCCCCTGCAGCAAGGGGCGTTCCATGCCCTGCGACCAAAGGGCGTGAGAACTGATTACGTTAGCATGTCAGTGTCCATCAGAGAGACAGAGGGCATGTCGCCACGGCAATACAAAGTAGACATAGCCAGAGAAAATCCCCTCCCAGGGGAGATTTTTGTGGAAATTAACAGCAGTTTGTTTAGCTTTGTAAGGTGGCAGTGTGTCTCTGCTGAAGTAGTGAATTCTTTCTTGGCTGGGGTGGATAAAACCCTGTGTAATGTGTGGCAAACAAGAGGTTAAAAAATGAACACCTTCCTCAAGCAGCCAGAATCATTGCAGCTGCTGCCAGTTATCCACCAGTTGGGCTTAATGAGACAGCAAAAGGTCTGTGGAGAAATGTGCAAAAACCGAACAGCAGCACCTGTTTATAAACTTGTGGCAGGCTGTATGCTTAAAGGAAGGGTTTGGAGGGTGGGGTCAATATGTATAGGTTTCGTCTTGCTCTGTGTTTCAATAAGTCCCTCTCTTTCCTTTTCTTTCTAGAATTTTCTGGGGCAGAAGGAACTTTTATTTTTCCTTCAGTTCACGCAACATTTTAGCCGGTGGCAAAAACCTATAATTTATGCACCTGTGCCTACATCCCTAATGATTAATTGAAATAAATGCCAGGGCACTCTTTGCTAGCTATTGAAGGAAAAAGAACTCCCCGTCCACAAGTGCTCTACATATACGATGTTAGCGCTATTAATCTTTGCTTGTATTACAATAGTGCCTAGAGGTTCAGCTGAGATCAGGTCCCCTTTGTGCTAGGCTCTGCGCATACCCATAATGAGATCCATCTCTACCCCAAAGATTTTATACTCTAAATGGACAGGACAGATTAAAAAAGGATTATTGTCCTCATTTTACAGATGGGGGACTGAGACTCACAGGGAGTCTGTGGCAGAACTGGGGAATGAACCTGGGTTATTTGAGTCCCAGTCCAGTGACTTAACCACAACTCATCCTTCCCTGTAAATCTAACGTATTTTTCACTAGAAAATGCTCTTCTCCCTTTGCCCTTCCTCTGAGCTATTGTTCATCCTGTCTTTCTATTGGATTTTTCTCTCTGGTCCTTCTCTAGTTGTTCCTCCTACATGTAATGTCAACCCAGCAATGTCCTGTGTCTGCTTTTGAACCCATGATGTTCACGTGGTTGTGGGATTAACCCAGACAAGTTTGCTCATCTCTGAACAAGCTGTGGGCTGTGTTGCCTGGTGGTGAAAATCTCTCTGGGACAATTCTTGGTGGGGGGCAGGTTTCCCTCCTATCACTGGCTGCAGCAATGACCGGACCAGATCAATTCCTGAATATTTCTCATTTTACTCACAAGGCAGACTGTTTCCTCATTGGCTGTGGAGACTCTAATTTCTATGGCAACATTTTGTAGTGTACTGATTTCACTAACATGTGAAGGATAGTCTCAACCCCCTGTGGTTGCCGTTTACTCCAAACTCTCTGACTTCGTCCCGACTTTAGCATTAAATGTTGGTGCTCATATTTAATACTTGTCACCTCCAAAACTTCTGAAGGCTACTGTATTTTCATCTTATTTAGAATTTTTTTCCTAAAGGCTATTAAAAAATAAAAAACAGAACCCCCTACAGACTCTGGTATAATCCTCTCTATTTGGCGTTGACATGCATGTTAATAAAGACATAAAGAAAACAGCTTTCAAAAGGCATGAAAGATGGGCCCCAGCAGCAAGCCTGAGCCAGAGATGTGCTTAGCTGTCTGACACTATATTCGCACTAACCTGTAGCAATTAAAATGTGGTATCTCCTATTTCAAACTGAGTAATGATAAGAGGTGCCATAAAATGAGGCCAGAGTCATATATACTCTAGCTATTCAGAATAGAATAATTTAGGAGGTTTTCATCTTCATAGGTATTTTTTGTGCATTTTTAAAAATAATTTATATCTATTCTTTTGTGTTGGGTCATAATTTCTCAGTGAATATAAGAATCTTATAAAATGATTATTCTAATTAGCTGTAGAATGATATATTAATATTTTTGTGGAAGCAATGGGAATTTACTTTCCCCATTTATTACATTATTTTTGGAACTATAGAGCCCTTTTGACACTAGGTGGAGTCCAAAGGGTTCCAGGGATAGATGTAAGGCATAAATAAATGGCATGTCTAATTCCTAATGAGTACTGGGATGTTCACAGGGCCGTAAATAAGGTAGGTGCCTGAATCCCATTGACTTTCAGGATCTTTTGAAAATCTGAGAAATTTCACAGATTTGTTCACTAAATATTGCAAATTTCTAAAATTTCTGTAGCCATTCCTAATGAATCTGAGTTTTGTTATGGTTTGGTGAATGCATTTTCATGTTGTCTGTGAAGTCCCTCCTAAAGATCCACTCCTTCTGCAGTGCCTGCCAGAAATCAGTTAATTACATTAAAACATAGCCTCTGATCCCGCAAACTCTTCCACATTGGTTTTTAAGCTCGTAAGTGCCTTGACTTCATGTGGCAGTGCCACTATCTGCGGCATTGAGGTTCCTCTATGCTAAGTCCACAGGTGACTTCAGTGGGACTGGTTGTATGTTTAAATATAAGGACATGAATATAAAATTCTCCCTACGTCATGTTTCCCAGTACATCCTGAATTGGAGACTGTAAAGTTCCTGTATCAGACACTGCCTTATTTTGTGTCATGGGCATTAAGGAATGTGTGCACTGTCAGTTCTTATAAATATTACAGACATATTAAAAATGCAAGACCTGCCATCAGGAATATTTACCAGGAAAAGGGGATAGAAATATTCTGGGAGACATACCCTGCTGTTTCATATAAGCGAGTCATTCCACTGGTCACACGCTTTCAAATGCATTGTGAAAGGGAGAAAACACTTAATTCATTACCTGAGATCTCAGTTTATTAGGAGTTACAGAATAATAGTTACAGATCAATCATCCAGTCAGAGTTATACTTTGAGACGTGTGGTATGGATTATATTAGCCTGTTGCTAAAGAGGAACTTCTTCAAGCAGGTATTTGAGTAGACCAGTGGGAACTGATGTGAAATGCAATAGCAGTTTAGGAATAGTTACAAAATTCCAGTTTTATTAACTGCTTGTTACTTTACTATACAGGCCGTATGTGTGTGTTCACACCAGTGTCCACCTATAAACAAAATTAAACAGGTGTGTTAAATTAACTAGCAACAGAGAGATATTTTCTCATTTGCAAATGAGAGTGAATGAACCAATTGATGCTTCATATTTAGCTTCAAAATAATCAAGTATACTGTGACTTTAGAACTCTTTGCTCACAACAGTCACTGCCACTACTTTAGCTTTATGTAGGCAGATTAGTCCCTGGTGCCTGAATAATTAGCTCTTCTGAAAATCTAGCTGCAGTTGTGGTACTGAGCTATTGAAAATCTGGCCCAGTAGTTTGCTGTTTGTATACCCTCCAGGAAAATGGTGTGGTCTATTGGTTGAAGTAGGGGACTGTGAAGTCAGCACTCGGGATTGGGTTCTGTGCCCAGCTCTGCCAGTGTCTCACTGTGGGGAAGTCACTCAATAGCTTTGTGCCTCAGTTTACCATTCTGTTAAATGGGTATAATATCAACCTATCTCTGAGAGAGTTGAGGGCTAAACACCTTTTGTAAAAGACTTTTTGATCCTTGAATAAAAGGCGTGCATATGCAAACTATGATTTCATACTGGTATGCTCACCTCACCGGAGAGTTTATGCAACAGTGTTATGCCATTGTCAAGAACCTCTGAAGGCATCTGAATCTGTCTTGTATCTTCCTAACAAACAGAAGCATTTCATACAGAGCCATTAGAAATGAGGCACCTCCTGTTTCCTTATTAGTGCTAGAGGATTTCAACACAAGACAGTATAAGACACAAGAAGTGCCCCGTAACATTGCATCTTCTGTCAATGCAGCAGAAAATACAGAGGAAAGGGCTCCCGTTAGCATCTTCATGCATGAGCGCATGCACACATCCCAACCTTTCAGACCAGGTCACATGCTGATAGGTTTCAATGTTGCTGAGCATTTGGGCTGGATGCACTGAGAGTGGCTGTGCCAGGCAGAGGACAGTGGCATATCCACACTCTCCTTCCAGCACACTGCCAGCTTTTGGCCTGGGGAAGGAAAGAGTGAAGAGGGCAAATGGGAAGGCGTGATGGAGCACTGAGTTGTTTTCTGCCCGCTGCCCTGTAGCTTTTACCTCCATCCCTATAGTGCGGGTAAAGCTCTGCCAACACCAGCAGCATTCAGTTTAAACTCCACAGCTGATGGTGGCTTACCTTGAATCATTCATGAGTGTTTTCTTTGGTGTGTGGATGTGTGTTTCAGTAACTTCACAAGCCATTTCTCGTTTGCATCATTCTTTTTTTCAGGGATTTAATTGTGTTCTCTTACCATATTCCCTCTTATACATTATTGATTGAGTTAAAGGAACTATTTTATTAAACTCCAGAATCCTGACTGTATTTCTCTTCTTCGCCAATATCCTATTACATGCTCTGAGGCCACCCACGTGCTTTACTGCCTTTACATTTGCCTGCAATCTTTCATGCCAGTTGACTTTTTCATCTTCAAATCCCTTTTCACATTAAACACAGACCCACATTCTTGGTCCCATTTTTCTTTGAAATAAATCATAAATCCACGCCAGAAATGACTTGAGGTGTTCTTCAGAATTTGTAAACAGCATTAAAGTCTTGTGGGAAATGTCACCGAGCGTTGGTCTGAATTGATTAAGTAGTTTCTCAGCTTAGATATATATTTTTCAGCACACAGTTTGACAACATTTTTACCTCTAATGGAATTTTATCCATTCTTGATCACCGAACATACTTCATGCCCAGAGCATGGCTCCCTAAAGCCTCTTGTAAAGTTTTGAAAATCAACAGAAGAGAAGGGTCTCTATTGTCTCTCAGACTGATTTTCCTAAACAGACAAAAGAAGCCTCCATTTTGCTGCCTATTCAATAGGCACTCTCGTATGACCAGAAAGAGGACAAAATACAGCCTTTGCATTGTTTGGCCAGCGTTCATTGGGCTTTGCCTGCCCAGAGCCCAAACGTGATCCAGAATCTAAAAAGGTATTTAGTCCTACCTGTCTGTCTAGCTAGGAATGTAAATAACCTCCGTTATTGTAGTATCTGAGCGCGTCATGTATCTGTGGCTGTCATCACTCCTCTCCTGTGAGGCAGAGAAGCATTACCCTCATTTTACAGATGGGGAACTGAGGCACAGAAAGATTAAGGGATTTGGTCAGACTGATGTTTGAAAGTTCAGGGCTATCTTTTCATTTAGTCCCCATCCCTTTTCATTCTCTGCGGCTGCCTGCTAGGCTGGTGTCCTGTGAGGAAATCAGTTCCCACAGCAATGCTGAGATGAAGCAGCAGAAGTCTCAGGAAGGCTATTTTTCCACAGTCTTCAGATTCAAGAATTGTGGCTTGTTCGGATAAATGTCTAATCTGCTGGGTGCTCACCCCCATTGCTGACAACAGTGCACATCCCACTGGGGGCAGGGGAATATCGCATCATCAAAACTATCCCACGCAAATGTGCAGATTAAAAACATCGCTGCCGTTTTCCTCTTGGCTGCTGTCACAACCACTTCTCAGGGCCACGGGGCATTCTTCCACAAGCCACACAAACCAAAACAGGCAGCACAGTGAACCTCGCTATTCATGATGGACAGACTCTGCTCTGCCTAGAGAGAGAAGAAAGATCTTAAACTACCATGGTGTAAACTGGAAATAACTCCACTCAACTCAACAGATTTACAACTGTGTAAATCAACTGCCCAAGAGATCAGAATGAGTCCTCTGCCAATCTTTTGGCAGCCACCGAAAGAGATACAAGTTTAGGAGGATACCATGCTCCTAATCACATTAATTTTGCCTGGCCAGAGTGGTGGCTGTAGTACATGCTAGCTAGACAAAAGGGATACTTGGCAGTGGTTAGAAATTCAATGTGCAGGGCTCAATGAAATCCCTCCAGTGAGCTAAAAT
This sequence comes from Mesoclemmys tuberculata, assembly GCA_007922155.1. Lineage (NCBI taxonomy): Eukaryota > Metazoa > Chordata > Testudines > Chelidae > Mesoclemmys > Mesoclemmys tuberculata. Next base: position 1,870,932 of record ML675705.1, read on the forward strand.
CTGCTGGGTCCATTTCAACTAGCAAGGTCCTGGGAATGGGGCTGTGTGGAGTTATTGGGGATGTCATTTTCTCAAGATTTTGCAAATTCAACTAAGGCTAAAATATTCATGGATGAAAATTTGTGGAAAATCTATTCTCAGGAAAGGCTGCAATTTTTAGCCTCTTTTACAAAGGCAAATATATCAAATGCTAGCCCTTTTTGCAGCTAACACCATCTTCTCCCTATTAGAGCCACCTTTCACATCTTTCTAGAAAACAGTATAAGGAAAACAAAACAAAAAATCAGAGGCAAACCATAAAATATTTTGCTTCTTGTAAAACTGGTGAACACCTGATTTTCCATGAGTTTCACTGTAGGCATGAAATCTTTGTACATGGCTTTGCTAGGGGACAGATAGTATGAATTCACATTACTTGAGACATTTTGAAACCAAACTGGATATTACACTGGAGACTAGATCACATTGAGCAATCCTGAACTAGTAGTGGGTTGGACTAAATGGAGCCAAGCACATTTTTTTCCAGTATCTGAAACTATGAATCTCTTATTCTAAGAGTTCAAGAGCATCAGATGGGTCTCAAGAGTGAGTTTTCCTACCGCAAATACCATCCCCAACAATAATATTTTTTACAAAAGGAGAAAGATAAGAATTATCAGACTGGATCTGAGCATGGAACCACCTAGCCCACCAAATACTTCACATGAAGTTGCAAGAAACTCTAAAGTAGGTAGCTAGAATGTAAGAGAGAGGCCTCCATCCCACAGATGTCTGATATAAAAGCAGAAGAACCTCTAAATAAAATGTTTCCCATTAGGCTTCATGGGGTCTAAAAATGTCCAGTAATGAAAAAGGCCAGCATTTTGTTGTAACATTGGAAAGAGAGAGAATCACTGAAGTTAGAGTAGAAAGCAGTGCTAGAGAGTACTTCTATTTACATACAAATAGCAACAGAATCAGCAATCATAGGAAAGGGTACAGCAAGCATGTGACATTTTGAATGGGATCTGGTAAAACGTGGTCTCTGCAAAAGTTTTCCTGAGTGTTACAGTTGCACCATTAATTAAAAGTTCCCATCAGATAGTAGCTGTACGATTTTGTGAAGAGTCTTGAGGAGAAGAAAAGGAAGGAAATAAGTCAATGATACATCTTTGTGCTCATTTAATTTTTATTCACTGTAAATCAGTGCACATACCAAAATAGATAGCTCTCTTCTCAAGTGATTGTTTAACATTTTTGTACGGTGACAGTTTCTTGGCTGCAACTTGAAACTAGATGAAGCTAGAAAGGAGATCTCAGCCATCAAACTCTACCTGAGGCCATGACATCTTCCCAGCTTTATACTGGTGTCAACCTAGGCTTCATTAGTCACACAGACATTTCCAACAACACGGGCTGTAGCTTTTATTTGGTGTAACTTTGAGTGAGGAACGAGAGGTGACAGAAGCAGATATAGATAGATACAGTAAATGACTGCCTCTTGCTCACCTTCTCAACACCTTTGCTTGCTGAGCTGTATTAAAAACATCAGTAAGTGAAACAGCTGCTTGTTGTCCTTTAATCTGCTATTTCACAGCAGTGTTATCTCTCTCTCTCACGTGCACACAGGCACACAATTTCCAGGATGTGTCCTGACTATTAAAACCAGCAGATGTTGGTTAAAACAAGAGGGGGAAACAGTAAACAGATCAGCTAAGGTTGAGAAATGGGAAATGAAAGAAAATTCCCCAGCACAGCAGTTCTAATTCTGAAAAGACACTTTCTGAAGGACAATGGCTTTTTCCACACTACGCTGTCATTCCTGAAACTCACCTTCGTAAGACTGACCATTTGGGGGTGGGAGAGAGAGGTATATTTAGCTGAGGAAAGTCCTGCTTTGAGCAGGGGGTTGGACTAGATACCTCCTGAGGTTCCTTCCAACTCTAATATTCTGTGATTCTATGACTCCATAATGGACATAAACACTGTTTCCTTACTTTACCTGGAAAGGGTTAGTATTCAGTGTGGAACCTATTATATAAGTCCCAAAGTAGGAACATCTTTGACTTATTTAATAGGAATAAAAACACCTTCTGTGTTTAATGAATCTGCCCTTTGTTTCTGAAAAATAAAGTTGGCCTGCCTTTGCAGGTAGCCATCAGACTGCTGCGTAACGTTCCAGTTCTGTCTAGACGCGAGGCACCTGCTGCAAGCTACAGGAATAGCTAGGTAGGAACATACCTGCTGTGCTTCAAAAGTTCAGGTTGCATCCCATAATCTAAAGAGGAGTGCCAGGCTGCTGCATGGTCTGTGTGCGTGCAGCTGCAATGCACCCGCAATAGCGCTCAGCACCTGCAATTGGAGCCAGGTTTTCAGGAAGGTGAAGGATGCTGAAGCACTCATGAGAAATATGATGATTCCTTGAGGTGCCTGAATGGGAATTGAGCCCATCTTCAGATAATCTGGCCTCCGATGTGGGTGCTGAACCCTTCTGAAATCTCTGCTCCTCGTGCCCCAGGGACATCCAGTTGGAACACTGCTGCTTCTCCTCCCCCTTTTCCCCCCCCAAGCTCCCCAGCCTTGCCCAGCTGGGCTATACTTTCCTGTTTTCCAACTCTAACTCTGACATGCTCAGCAGCCTGTGTGAGGCTGGTGCCCTTCACTCTGCTTTCTAGAAAACAGCTCTTCGCAATACAAAGTCTGTCACTTACCACGGTCTCTTTTGCTGGTTATCTCAGCGGAGAAACCAAGGGCTGACTACACTGAGGCGCCATGCGATCTTTCCTCCCCTGGAGTGTGACTGTCGGGTCAGAACAGAGATATGTTATGTTACTGGGGCAGTGTGAAAGAATCTTGCATTGCTGTTACCCAGGTGTTGTAGCTGCTCAATAAATAGACAAAGGACGTGGTTCTCTGCTTAGAAACTTACATGAGCACCAAATTCAAAGCAAAAAATCAAACCAAAAAAGAAGAGCAGAGCTGAGCCCTCTTGGAATTAATGGCAGTGAATGAAATGAGCTTTATCGCTGCTGAAATATATTTTTAGGATGCAAAATGCTTTTCTCAAACTACCCGGGTAATGCTTAGAAGATGAGTTAGGAGTGCATTAAATGAGTTTGGTTTAGATGTAAGTACATGATTCCCAGCTGATCAGTGGCCTGCAGTGCTAGATGCTAGACAACATACATTATTCGCAAGTTCATCCTGTAGCCTGAAACCAAGCTCATTCTATAGATAGAGTTCAAAGTCAAAACAAGAAGTTTGTCCCCAGCAGTGTGGGGGTGGAGGGAATGGCACATTGAGCTTGTCCCTGCTTTGCTGGCCTAACAATGAAGTCCCATCTTGCAGGGATGCTGGTAGCAGGGTAGTATATGGGGGAAGGTAGCCCTTCTTCTGCCATGACCTACCTGCTCTAGGGATAATGGGCCAGGAGAAGAACGTTTGGGCCAGTGGTTAGGACTCTGGCTGGGAGACCTGGGTTCTTCTCACAGGTTCGCCATGTGACCTTGGACAAGTCACTTAGCTTTCTGCCTCAAGTTTCTCCATCTGTACCATGGGGATGACAGCACTGGCCTGCCTTATAGGGCTGTTTTGAGGGTAAACACATTAAAAATCATGAGACAACTGGTGCTGAAGAGGGACGGAGTACTTCTCTCTCCAGGATTGTCAGGGCCGAGCATTTGCTCATTTGGGATTCTCTGCTCCGTGTTCCCCGATGGCACCCTTTAATTTCACCCCAGGCCCAATTTTCCTCCATTAGTCAATTTCCGTATCAGTGTCATTCTCCACCTGAGGAACAGCACCATGTTTGTGCTGTGTGACAGAGCCTGCTTGGGACTGCCGCCTCCCTGCGGAGCTAGCCGTACACTCCCTTTAAATGTAAGAAAATCCAGGGCTTAGAGTGAGCCACAGAACTGTTGCTGATACTTCGATGGGACCCGATCTGCTCTAGGACCACCGCGTCATCGGAGGATCCGTGTGAATGACTGAACTTACCATGGGGAATCCATTCTCCTTGGGAAGATGCACAGCACTGCCGTTGGTACTGGGTGTGCTGGGTTGCGCAGCAGCCACCGCCTGGGGGCTCTGACAAGCACATGATGCTCATTATGTAACAGCCCTGTGCATGCAGTATCTTCATGTCCCTCTCTGCATGGTCATTCACAGCCCAGAGGCTAACAGATGTGAGAGCAGTGCCATGCAGGCCATGTGAGTGCAGCATCTTTCTCAAGGCAGCAGCCCTGGTTGGAACAAGGGACAACGAGAACCCCAGGAAATGTCTGTACCAAACTCCCCTGATTTGGGGCTGCCCAGCAAACTCAAACCTGGCCCACCAGAAAGGGGGACTGCAGTTCATGTATCCACTGGGCTTCACTTAAAGTGGCTGGAGTCTTGAATTGAAATCCATCAGAATTTGTTACTTCACAGAGACTTTTCTCCTAGCTTGATAAAGTGGGGTTTCTTTCCTTCTTTGGGTTTTACTATGAGACTTCTGGTGCTTTCAGATCTTAAATTCCAAGCAGAAGCTGAGAGGGAGGCTGTGAACCCATGGGGCTGAAAACCATAGACATAGCATGTTTCTCCCTTCCACAAACACCCCCAACATCTTACTACTTGGGCACATTATACCGACACGACTCACACAGTACAACGCCTGCCACACCACTCCCACCCTGCAGCATTTGGCGTGCGGTTGCATCTCTGCTCAAACCAAATTTAAAGTCTGCAGAGGGATGGGCTCCATTCTAGTGATATTGACTCAGATGAGGGGCTCAAATCTAGAGTCCTTGTTTAAAGCTGTGAAAGCTGTGAGCTCAGTCACTGGAGCCCTCTGAACTGGGTCAATATAGACCTTCTAGAATAGGGCAGTGAAGGAAGGGACCAAATCTAATCTGGTCACACACACCCTCACTGTCTTGCCAGGAGACTGAGGGGCTGCGGCCATGCCTGGAAACCTGTCTATTAATGAATCTTCAGTCAATGCTTCCTCTTGCACTGGTGTAAGCCTTTGTCTCTCCAACCTCAAGTGCTCGACAATAAACAGATTCCTTAAGCACATAGAAATAAAAAGGTCCTTGTGTTCCAAAATCTGCACAGAAAATCCATTTCCCTTTGACAGAAAGCCATCTGCATTCCTCTCCCTTTCTTCCTCTAGCTGGGGCTTTGTCGATGAATTCCCACACTCCAACTAACTGACGTTCTGTCTCTTGTTTTCTTCTTGTTCCGCAGATAAGCTTAATAATATCGGAGCGCCTCAGATGCTGCTTCCTCTCAAATCCTTTTTGTAAATTTTCATTTATCAGTAAATGGCAAAACCAGACACAATATTTCTGGGATCTCAAAAAGAAAAAAATCCCCATCAATCCTTTTTCCTGCATGTTAGACTGTTTTGTGATGGTGGTGGTGGTTGTTTTAATCTCTCCTTCTAGAGATGCTTCTTAGAGAAGAAAAATATAAAGGACTAATTGCCTGCTCTCTTCAGTTGTCTCTTTGTTGTGAAAAGTGGCTGCAGGAATTGCGATTTAGGTAGGAAGGAAGTCAGTACCTATTTTATTAAGAAGCAGTAGCATCTTTTATTGATTTGACTGTCCTCTCTTCTGTTTTGTCCAGATCTTTGTGATACTAGACATGTTCCTTAGTGAGGCTGTAGATACATTACTGTGACACTTGGGCTCATATTTCGTGGCCTTTACAAGCAAGTTTGAAATTGTTTAGCAGTCAGGTTGCAGCTGAGGTTTATTTGCATTGTTGCTCTACTTATGTTTTGTGGGTTTTGGTCTTTCAGATAATTTTTTTTTTAAAATCTGAGCAAACATTCATTTTTTAATCCTCTCATGTGGACAATGCACTTGAGGCTCCTCGCAGCAGGCAAGGAGCAGGATGTGTTTTTCTTTTTTTTTTTTCCCAGCACGAAGCAGTTAAATACCTCGCCTAACACCCCCACAGGACACAGAAGGGACATTGCCTGGACTGACAACTGACTGGTGTGTTTTGCAGCAGAGTATCAGATGCAGGTTTCTGATGAAGAAATAGAATTGAATTTCACACCCTATTTCGCTCTTGGGCAACCATTCCTCGCTTTTTCTGTGATCGTCTGTTCTGAGGACTTGATCTCTTCTCGTACATTAAGCTCTTCACCAGGGGCCTACTGATGCTCATTTCAGAAACTCTCAGTGGGTAACACTTATCAATGTCCTTTCTATTATATCCACATGTGCTGAATTAGTTCCTTTGAGAGCACTGTGACCTACACACAAAAGCTATGCACTTATTTCTGTTCCTACTGAGGGCAGTTGGGAACCAGTTCAAGCACCAAGTATTTAATATCAGTATAGAACGCTAATATATCTGTATTGCCAGGTGGGAATGGGTTTCATTCTGTATGTAACCAAGTGGCCACAGCCATGCAAGTAACTCAGCCATTAATTCCAAAGGGTAAGGGTCTGCATCACTCTGGAGGCTGAAACATAACCTGCCAGACATTTAAAGATGCTGAATGCTTTCAATTAGATGTCTTCTTGCGATTCTGCTCTTCATGGAAAGCTGCTATGGTTGATAGGAGCTGTAAACAGAAAGATGGTAGCACAGATTGCAGATCTCCCCGGTTATTTGCAAAGGAACCAGAGGTCAAGTAACTGACAACACCTGCTGCTGTTTGAACTCTGAGTGTAGGAGGCAATAGTGCAGACTGACGTAGCAGGGAAACGATTGTCTTACTGGCACAGCCTCTTTGGTTAATTCCCTTTGTTCTGAGCATTATAAAAAGTACGCCTTGCAAACGGAAGACCCGGATTGTCTGAATCTGATCTCACTTATGCCTCCTTTACACTTCAGAGGAGACACTCCTGATTTACATGGCTGTAGGTGAAACAAGAAGGAAGGCCTAAGTACTCCGTTTATCCATAGGAAGGATACGGCCAGGGAGCTTTCGCTCCACTGCTTTGTCATCCATGTGCCTCAACCCTTAGAGCACCAGGAAGGTGTGCTGTCAATCAGAACAGCAAGTTGCCCAGAGTGACTCCCTCGAGGGGTGACAGCAGCATTTAGTCTCCATCACCTGTTCAAACCTCCACCTCCCGTGAAGACTGCCAAGAAGAGGATCAAAAAGCCCCTATTGTGATGGTGTTCTGTGGCGTTGTTCTCTGCCTGGTTTTATTTTAAGATGGGCTGCCAAATAATTGTGCTCTCATGTTCCATACACTTTTGACAAGCCAAGTGGTTTTAATTAGTCCCCGCAGCACCCAGCACAACACAACCTGTCCTCCTGGCAGCAACAAATGGATACATGCCCCCTGCAAGGGTCAGCAGGTGTTACCAAGTAATGAGACATGCCGTGGCGGCACTGCCAATACTCCTGGCAGCAGAAAGGGTTTCTTTCAACATTTACGCCGGCTGCCTATTTAATCCCAATTTGACTGGCACCTACGCTTCAGCAGAACAGCTCAGCTGACTTGTGAGCCGGCACAAAGCCATTGGAGCAGATGGACCCGGCTGAAGCAGCCCAGTGGACCATGCACAGAGACTCAGACGTGTGGAGCGAGGCCAGGGGCATGGAGAAAGCCAACCTTCTCAACGCCAGCTGCCGTCACTCAGCAAGCGCTTGGCTGGGGGAGCAACTTCAGAAAATGGGCGGCATCGTGTCTGTCCTCTGTGCAACAGTAAGAACCTCAGGAAACCACCTGGACACAGCTGGGTTCCAAATAACTGTTTGCTAGCAATATACCAGGCCTAGCCAGATAGGTTAGGTTTGGATGACTTGTGCCACAGATGTCAGAGAGGCCAAATGCAACGGGATACTGCCCAATTCCTATTCATTACAATGCCTGACCTCCAACTCCTCTCTACTTGTTGACTCCATTCCCTAACCTTACCCTTATTTCATCTGCACGCCTGTTCATTCAGTCCATTCCCATGCCTCTTCTGTCTCTTCCCCTTGCTGTCTTACTCGGGACCTCAGATTTGGACCCCCTTCCTCAGCTCCCAGCAGTTCGTGGGGAAAGACTTGCCTCTCCTTTTCTGTAAGACCAGAGCTCCACCACTTGCACTGGCTTCCATTAAGCTTCCAGGTAAAATTCAAGTTGCTTGGTTTTAACCTATAAAACCCTAATGGGTTTGGGAGCAGGTTACCTGGGAGCTGGCCTCTCTCCCTGTGATATACTGCCACAATCAAGAGCAACAGAAGTGCTGAAGTTGGAAATCCCTCAGTATGACAGAAGGGAAGACACTAGCAGGCATTGTCTGAGACAAGGTTCTCCATTCTGGAACTCGCTTCCCTCTCCTTGGTCTACCACAGCCCAGGTCTGTTTACCTTCTGGGCATGCTATAAAGCTCACCTCTTTCCGCTCTTCTCTAAAGCTGTAGAAGAAGGGGTGGGCCAAGGTGGGATGTATGCATGGGCAGTCCTGTGAGTGTGTTGTGACCTTTAATTGATGGGCTGGATGCACAGAGTGCCAGATGGGTGGCTAGTGTTACGTTAGGTATGTGACTAAATTAATAAGTAACACTAAAATATCTGATTCTTTCAGACCTTCCCCTTCACCAATGTTTCTTCCCCAATTTAATAGCTTTCCTCCTTACAGCAGAATCTGTTCAGTATCTTGTGACAGTATGCATTTCACTGGCATATACCACTATAATGCAAAATACACCATGTATTCTGCAACAGCTGTGCAAATATAGATACGTATTTGTATTCTCACTACCATTAAAATGGGAGCTGGAGAAGATGTGTAAATTTGTCAGTAAACCAAAATGTTTTTCATTTTCATCTTAAATTTTGGCTAAAATGACAGGACAGTTTCTCCAGCACCTGAAAAATTGTTTCTACTGCAAAGGAGGTAAATTCCTGACTGGAGCAAATCCATAGCTGCATAGTGAGGGGAGAATGCCTTACTTAACCGAATGGGGATTGATAACTGCTTGAAATGGTCACTTTTTTATGTAGGTCAAACTCAGGCAAGTAAACAGCCAACCTGGAAACAGTGTGTTTTCCTTTATTTGTAACAGAGAAAAAAATCTTAAAAAAGGACTCCGAGAGAGTGAACGCAGAGCATATTTGCACTATACCAGGGGGAAATAAAGCTTTCCCTATAAATCATATTACTTCTATAAATGTACTAATACCGTGAGTAACAAGATTCATAACAATTTATACCTGCAGTAGCTCTGCAGACACCCGCTGGTATTATATAAATGTGATATATGATGACAGCTGATGTAGTACATATTTATATTCCTTCATTTGTAATAACCCTGCACAGCACACTTGTTGATGGATAGAGTCAAGGGCCAGGTTATTAAAACAGGGCACAACAGTTATACCCACAAAACTGTCTCACTGTGCGGGCATGCCACCATCTGCTGTGATCCTGTTAGATCTCCTGAGCCAGGCAGAACTGCGCTTGTAGAGCTAGGTGACTTCTATGGCACATGTTGCTGGAGGAAGAAACCGGCAGTCTTGGAGTAATGTTGCTGTCCCGAAGATGGCTTCCTTAAGTTCACATGTAAAGCAGTGGTCCAGATTCTTCAAGATCTTGTGCCAGTTTTCATAATAGCTATTTAAATTCACCCCAGTGTCCTGGCCGAATTCTAACCTTGGAAATGACATTCTCCAATTGAAATATCCTTGTAGTAACAATTCTATATGGTATTTTTCATTTCCAGCACTATACTGTTGTGTAGTATTGCCGTGTGTGTTAAATATTGACCACGTTGTATCAAAGAAGGAGATATGCCTCAGGAGGGTTTGAAGTGATCCCTGGTTACATTCAGAATCTACCTCACAGGAGTGTTGTGCGACTGATTTCATGTTAGTCAAGTTCTTGGAGATCCTTAGACAAAAGGCTACAGAAATGTAAAACACTAATATGAATGCACTGAAAAGAGGTATTTGTACACATTGTGATTCCTACTGTGCACACAGATGTGGGGTTGTATTTGGTTAAATGGATGCATGGACGTTTTTGCAGGCAGAGCAGTTCTGCCTTCCATGGAAAGCTTAGTCTGAGGTGTTGTATAACATCATGTGCATTGTTCACAAGCGCTGGGCAGGCAACACTCTTTTCTCATTTCACAAGAGTTTCTGAACGTTTAAAAAAATTGCCAATCCCAATATGGGATGAAAAGTCATGAACTAATAATTTGAAATAAACTGAATCGGGTCAATCAAAGCCGTCCCCATTTTAATTTTGACCTTGTTTACTTTTTTAACCTTCGTTAGTAGAAATCAAATTTCAAAACAAAAAATTATTCTGAGTCAAAATGAAAACATTGAAATGTCAAAACACTTTTAAAACTTTTTTTTTAAATGTTTTGAATCAGGAGATTTCTTCAAATTGACCCATTCTCAAGAAGAGTTTTAGCTTTGAAGAATCAACATTTCCTGGTGGAAAAAAGTATCTTCGGAAAATTCCCAACAAGCGCTATTCTCCACTTACACAAATCCAGCCAGGTCCATGTGTCATCAAAAGGCCATCACCATCTCCTGGCTTTTCAATGACATATGTGAGCTAGTGACTTCAGTGCATGACTTCTAGACAAGTATCCACAGTACTGAAACCATCCCCACAATTACCACTTGACCTCCTGGATGGTGGTTTGTGCAGAGGGTCCGAAATGAGTTGAACATGACCTAGGATAATGAGGTCCTGTAGAGGAGTCCTGCAGATCAGGGTCAAGCCCATTAGCAAGGGCCAAAAGGTGCATGTGCACTGCTGTTGCCCGAGTTGTCTTTATGATCTACAGAAGCCTGTCAAACTGGCACCTTTTGCCAGCACTAAATTCACTCAAGGAATAGAAAGAAAGTGTTGCTTTGAGAGGTCAATTTTTGAACCGTTAGACACATCAAGAAGACTTTCTGAAGGGGACAAGCTCTACGTTCTGTCACTTTGAGTCCTGGTCACAACACCTCTGTTGTCCTGCTGTTTTGAAGCACTTGAGCATTTCAGGCTAATGAAGCATAACTCGGCATGAATGTACAGTCTTGTCCCCTCTACTTCTTTCCTCTGTGAATGGTGCAGTGAGCAGACCTGGTTACATCTGAGCAAACCTGGGGCTTCTCAGGCTGAATTAGGAACTGGGCAGAATGAAGGCGAATTTACCACAGCCTGCCTGAAGGGTCTTACGACAAAAATAAGATGAAAATCCACCAAAGGTTGTTTTGTGGCTATTTTACTGGGGGTTGCAAATGGTTTTATCATTACAGCCAAATCAACTGAAAGGCAACAGGGGCTTTTGGGGTAAGTTATGCCCTGATGTGATTTGCTGCCTCTTGACAGTTGTCTTTGCACTACCGGATACTAACCTGACTCCTGATTAAATTCAGACCAGCTCAGGCATGTATAATGTGTCTGCTGCAATGTACCATAACTCCCAATATTTATGATACCACTCTAATATAAAATTATAGCCAAGTGCTTCTTCACTTAACGTGAGAACTGGCTCTACAAGGAAAATATGCCAGCTTGTGTTTAAAGCAGTGGGCTTTGAATCAGGGCTTCTGAGGCATATTTCCAGCTTTGCCACAAAGGTGTTTGTTTGTTTGTTTGTTTTTTATCTTCAGCAAGTCAGTTCCTTTCTGTGCACCTCAGTTTCCATCAGTAAAATGGGGGTAGTTATACTTAAACATTAATTAATGCTATCACACAGGAAAGCACCAACCATATTGGGCCCCAGGAGGCTATGTACATACAGACTTAAATAAAAGACAATACCTGCCTGCCAAAAGCTTAGAATTTAAAATAAAAGACTAAAGCTGGTCAAAACATTTTCCAACTTTGAATTTTTTCTACAAAAACCAGGACAAATAAGGTGTTCTCATCTTTTTGACTGGCTGTATAAAAGACCACAAATCTGGATGAGACAAACAAGCTTGTCAGGGTGGGAGATACAGGGGTTATAAGATGAGGGCTGTGAATGTCTGTAAAGCTCACTGAGATCAAAGGTATTCTGCTCTGTAAGTGCTAAATAGTGTTAATAATATTGCAAGCTATTTCGCTGCCCCAAAAATTAATCTAGAGTAATCGCCATTAAAAAGATAGTTAAGTATTGGCATACTTATCTTAGACGTGGTGAAACTGAAGCAGAGTGGGGTCAATAATAGCGCTAGGCGTAGACCCCGGCAGTCCTGGGTACCTTTCCCCCTCTCAAACCAGCGCAAACACTGATTCCTTTTGCAGGAACGTTATCTGCGGCAGATTTGCCCGGAATCTTGGGCTCTCATTTAAGTGGGGATAAAACGTTAGCCTAGCAGATCAACATGGCAGCGTTTTATGCTGCCCTTGCACAAGTGTCGCTGATGGTGCAAGGTGTCAGGCAGTGGAGAATCAGGTCCCTATCCCAGTTCCTAAAAGTCTTCTAATCCGATATGTTGCCACGTGAGCTTCGGAGGAATAGAGATAACACTTGTCTTGCTGCAATGCCACGCTTGCTCCTGATACCAAAGTGAGCTTTAGGCGAGAGTCCTCTTTACTTGAGTGACTCCAAGATGCTCTGAGATATATATTTAAATAAAATATGGTGGAGAAGGCAGAGAATGGCCCTTAGCCTCTTCATCCTGTGATTTCTAATGGCATCTGGGAGGAGCTGCACTTCCCAACTTGATTGAAAGGCAAAAGCCTGTGTCTCCTTAGTAACAATCTCCCCACTTTATAAACAGAAGCTGGGCTGAGAGGCAAGAGGCCCTTCATTTACTAAGCAGAGTTGATTTCCATGTTCAGCCTCAGACAAGAAGTTATGTGCAGCAAGGGGGGCCAGAGTGAGACAGCAGCTGTGCAGTTTATTCATCAAGAAACAGCAGAGGCCCACCAGAACAGAGAATGGAAACATTCCAATGGAAAGCTCTTGGGATAATAGCAATAAATAACCCTTTGCACTTATAGGGCATTTCACCTACAGCTATGAAAGATGGGAAACCTTTTGTACCAGCTGATCTTCTTATCCCCATTTTATAAACAGGGAAACTGAGACACCAAGGGATGAAGTGAGTTACCAAAGGCCACGCTGCAAGCCAGTGGCAGAGTTGGGACTGGACCCCCAGAGTCCTGGTGCCTTGTCAGCTACTCTAACCACTTGATGACATGGTCTCCTATGACAATGGTTCCATTCTAAGGCTTATCTTAAACTGGTCAGCAAAGAGGGCTTGCAACCTCCTAAAACTCGGTGCTCTCCAGAGATTTTCCTCCAAGTGAAAATGCTGTAAAAGCAGACAGGCTAACCCTTCTGCTTTCAGCTTAGCTTCTTTATCGCCAGCTAAAACCAGAAAGCACAATGCAGGTGAAAATAAAAGGATGAAAAACCAGCCACATCATTTCTGTACTCAAAACTGGCGGGATTTGGGTGTGATCTAAAGAATTTTTTTTTTTGGCATCAGTTTATAATTTAATCTGCGCAAGTGCCACATGTCCCAACAGCAAACCCCAAAAGAGCTCAAACAAATCTCACCTAGTTCACAACAGACTATTGTTGTTTGTTGTTTATATTGTAGTCACACCTTGGAGACTCGCTCATGGACCAGCATCCCATGGTGCTAGACAGTGTACAAATGCAGACCAGAAATCCCAGGCCTGCCCCAAAAAGTTTACAGTCTAAATCAGATATTTAATTATCAGGTTCCTCAATGGCTGAAGACCTCTGGGTGCCTGACACAAACATTATGCAATCTGAATGAAGGGCCAATCAAAAGACTTGGAGGCGGAAATATTGAGGAAATAAATGGACTCTTTGCAGTGGGTTCATGACCTGTCTTTGACCCAGACACAGAATGAACCATATCCATGGCAGGAAATTGGCTCTGAGCAATACTTTTATAGGTTGGTTTCACCAGCCTCCATTGTATTTCTGTCCCTCTTCTTCCTCCCTTGCTGTCCAGAATCAGCATCCTAGGTTGGCCCTAACCCTTGCAAGGGATTTTCCCTTGTGACGCAAGCAAGTGAATATTAAATTAACATAGTCAAAACCCAATGAAGTCAGGCAGGGGGAATAAAACCCCCAAAGCACCACACATCCTACGTTGCTGCAACCTGGGGTTTGATTTTTTTTTTTGTTGATTGATTTGGTTTGAATTATCATGGGCAATATATCAGATGTCAGAGTTTGTTAATTGCACTGATATTAAAAGAGCAAAAAGGCCAATGGACTGAATGGATCTAGATGCTATCCAAAAAAAAAAATGATGGTCGGTAGCCCCCAGATGCGCTCGTTAGTTTTGATTATGCTTCCCTTCCTGCCCTGAGCGAGGCTATTTCTGATGTGTCAGTGCAAGGAGTGATGGGGAGCCCGACTGGGCTTGCTGATGAGAAGAGTGGGAGCGGGTAAGCAGCCAATTTACCTGTGAGCACAGCCACATTTCTTCTTGGACCAGCTGCGAGAGCTCCAGTGGGAATCGACTGCAGCATATTTCTCTGCTCTGGGTCAGAGTGAAATGATACATGAGGGTGCCCTTTTTTATTTGGGAAGATGCATTTATTTCCAAAGAGAGAGTGAGGATGGGCGTATGGGGGAGTACACAGCAAGCATATGGAATGTTCTGTTGGTGGCCTGGTAAATAATTTAAAGATGAAAAATAATAGTGTTATTACTACTCGCTGTATTTCAGTTGGACCAGAGTGGGAGGGTTGATTTAGAGCTATTTTTTCCTGTCAGCATAAGGGTTAGAGAATGTAACTACTTCTGTGTGAGCTCTTCCTGTGAGGAAATAATTGCACTGACTCTCTAAACTCATTATTTTGCATTTCTGCAAAATCTTCAGAGTCCTCTCTGCCCTATTCACTCCTTTGTATTGCGGCAACATTTTTAGATCCCAGCCCCATGGGGCTAAGTCTGTGCAAACAAAGATCCCCAGAACTCACCCTCCAGTGACTCCCATTTCATCACATAAGTGTGGCTTGATTTTCAGAAGTGCTGTGCTCCTATCGAGAATAACAATGGGAGCAGCTGGTCTGAGCGCTGACCTACACGTTTCTCTGATTCTCTAGAGGGATGGGAATGTTTGTATAAATAAGACTAGGAACTCATACAACTTAGTGATGGACACAGATAGATAACATTAGATTGACCTCCATCCTTAACCGTCACCTGTTTTGATAGCTGAACATTAACTAAACCATTAAAATAGAAAATATTCAGATAGGTCTTCATTTTTGCAGCTCTTCTTTCCCACTTGGGACTAGAAATGCCAGTATACCAGGGGAAAAGCTGTTCTCATGACATTTCTGGAAGTGGAAGTGCTGGAAAGTTTAAGGAGAAATCCTGTTCCTGTGAAATTTGCATCCCTTTGGTTGCAAGTTCGAGATGTTGGGCTGTTTTGAATAATAGTATCATGTGTGCTTTTCTGAACTGCAGACCTTTTGCGTTTCTCCCACCACTAGTTTTCTACCATTATTTAAAGGTTTCAGAAGGGTCTGAACATTCTTGTTTCCTCTTACTTTGCTAAACATAAGCAAAATAACAAATGGAAAAAATACAGTAGTTTACTCTTGTCACTATTAAAAAAAAAAAAAAGGCTGGCTGCCTTTGCACTTTATTTTGCTACATATTTAACTACCTCCTAGTGGGAGAACCACTTGGAGGAAAGTTTTCAAAACATTTCATGGGTTTGCTATGGAACACAGCCCACTGCTGAATGTGCCAAGAATATTGTGACATAACTATCCATTTTTGATAGATGGTTTGCCAGCTAATGGCTTTTACACCAAATGGAAAGGAAGTCTGGGCCTCTGTGCAGAGCCATGCAGTACAAACACATCATTGTACTGGCACACTGAGCTGAGTCTCAACTGCTCTTTGCTGTAGATTTGACATACTCATTCCAATCTTTATGAAAACTTCAGAGCAATAAGCCTGACTTTGGGAAAAAATCTGTTTGCAGCATCAGCTGTGCATGCATAGCTCTCACACAGAGGAGATAAGAATTTGGGTCTACATTTTCAAGTGACTGGTGATATTGGATGCTTCAGTTATTTTGGGTGGCCACCTAGCATATATACACTAGAGGGGACTGCAGAAGTTGGGCATTCCATTTAAGATGCTTCATGTTGGGCACCTGAAACCATTAATCACTGCTGAAAATGTACACCTTAGCCCTTTCAGGGGTATAAAACATGGGTTCTTTCTTTAGTTTTCCACTGCGTGAAAACAAGGTTCTCCAACATATCTCAAGCGTAGGTACCTGTAACTTTACAATGCAGACCTGGAAGGAGAGATCATTCTCAGAAGTGAAGGCAGTTACAAAACAGTGACCTAACAATAAGAGAAACAAAACTTTGTGTCCCATCGCAAAGCACTTTATAGCAGTGATAAGAATGAACTAACCTTTCCAAGGCAGATAGTGGAAGCAGCATCAGTGGAGTCTCAAGCTGGTGAAATTATTCATTGCTGATCAATTACCCAATGAATTTTAGCTCTGGCTTCTGTATGTGGATTGAACCCAATTTCTATGGATGTATTCATTATTTGTCAGTATGGCTCTGAATATTTTAGGGAAGCAATTTTCAGCCTGTGGAATGTTTGCTAACTATTCTCTTTGACTGGTCATGGTGTGTCACTAAAGTCCCAGTAGAGATTGGCAGTGCTGATCAGGAAGGAAAATCTAACCCTGAGGCAGAGAATTTCTGTAGAACTCCATCAACACTCTCCTGCAGTTACACAGGGGATGAATGCAGTACCTGAAATTATACATTATTAAGTGCACATTGGGGCATTAGTA
This sequence comes from Mesoclemmys tuberculata, assembly GCA_007922155.1. NCBI lineage: Eukaryota > Metazoa > Chordata > Testudines > Chelidae > Mesoclemmys > Mesoclemmys tuberculata. The sequence goes on from ML675705.1 coordinate 1,887,613, forward strand.
GGAAAATGAACTAGTCAGAGAAAGAGGCATGCAAAGGAATCAGTTTGCTTTCTAATGCATTGTAGTTCCTGAATTTGTGTGGTAATGATGGATGTTAGCTGAAAGCTTATTGTTAGACACAGGCACTAATAGGATCACAATCTGGAGAAGATAAATACATTAATTATTACATTATGGCCTTAGCGCTTGGAAATGCAAATCTATAGTTTTCAGAGTCAGGCGTGTTCCAATGGTTTGATTATTTTGAAATGAAAATTGAAATCTGTCAATTCAGCAAAGTAATCTGGACAAGGCATGAAAAGATTTGATCCAGTTATCCAGCCACAGTTATACAAGCCAGCACGTGGTCCTAAAAATCCGTGGATTCATACCTATGACGTGACTTAAGAAAGAAATTAATTTAAGGTCAACTCGAGTTGCGTTTCCCAATAATAGCCTCCCAGTTCTGGACCAAAGAATGGGCCTGGGTTATTTTTTCACCATCTTGTCTAGCCATGCCACAAATTTATTGTTAACCCTCTCAGTGATTGAATCTGTGAACTGTGGGTCTGCGAGATTGCTCGTATCAGGGCTTCCCAGGGTGAGTGAGGAGTGCCCAGGGGAGTCCTTGTAATGTGCATGAACTGGCCAAACACCGTCTAAATAATTGCGCTGCTAAAAATTGTATCTGGAGATTTTTTAACCTGTTTGTCAAATGTCAGCATTGCTATAAACACCCCTTTTTTCTTTCCTCCTCCATCTTTTCTTACTCCTTGTTCCCGTTTGCTGCCCTGCATTTTTCAGTAACATTCTGCCCCCTTTTTCCTCTCCAACTCCATTCCAGTGTCAATAGTTCCTTCAGCTTTAACAGCATTTTGTGGATGAATTGAGCACTCATGAACAGGAGGGGGCTGAGAGCCCTAAGCTTGGCTTGCTCAGCACAGGAAGGAGCTGTGCAAAGGTATCCACATCTGCAGGAAAGAAATATCTGTCTACCCTTATGGGAGAGTCCAATAGAATGTGTTAGGGAGGAAAAGGGAGAGTTTTAAAGGTGTAAAGAGAAAGTTAGGCACTCAACTCCCATGGACCTTCAATGGATCCTTTGTAAATCCCAGCCCAAACCAGCAGATCACTAGACAAATGTAGCACAGTTCTAGGGAATTTACTCTTAACACCTCAAGAGTTTAATAGGGAATGAGAACTTCTCTGTAGTTTTACGAACCAGCCTAGTGAATTCTAAGGCAGGGGTATAATTCATCACTTAAACTCTATAGGGCTGTTCAAAAAACCCTATAGAAATTTCATCCATTGCTGTCTTATTCTGTACAGTGGCTTTTTTTTTTTCCAGAAAACTATCCTCTGTCTATCTACCTAAGCCTTTATGCCGTGCTAACCACAGCAGTTCCTTTGCACTCACCAAATTGAACATCGTCCCATGTAAAGGCAGAACACTATCCTGCCTTTGAATCTCTTGCCAGTGTCAAATCAGATCCTGGCGAGATTTATGTCCACAGCTGGTTGAAAAACAGGACACTTTTGTCATGAAATTTTTCTTTACAATTTCTCTCTTTTCATTGAAAAATTTTGAAATTTTAAATTCTTTGATTAGCTCTACTTATATGTAAAAGTTTTAGATACTTGCTGGAGGGATAAAAGATACCCATAGCCCCAGGATTATTCTGGAAACAAATGTGCAAGCTGGCTTCAAGTTCATCAGTATATTGAAAAGCTTTGAGCCATGACTTTGCCTTGAGCCTGAAATAAAAACATTTTAAGTTCATAAGAACAAAGCAAGCGCATGTCCTAATGTTGCTCAAAGACCCTCAGAAACATTTCCACTAGCTCTTGAAACAAAACATCTCTAGTGTGCATTCATAATTAAACTGAGTGCACAGTATATCATATGTTAATCGTATATCATTAAAAGAACATTTATAGAGCTGTAATATGAATATAAGAGATAAATCTAATTGTCATACAATTAACTCCAAATTATTTAAGCACATAATATATTTGTCATGTAGGTGATCAGTCCCTCTTCCAAGTTCAATGCAAAACCACTTTGTTTCCTCATAAAATCAGTCTGGACATTCCCAGGTGTGGTTTTAAATAGTGAAATCTCCTCAGCCATTTTGTATTTAGAAATCCATGGAAACCACAAACTTCTCTGTTTGCCCACAACATAATTTGTTGTTTTAAACAAAGACCAAAGATGATTAGTTCTGAAAATGACAACTTTGCCTACAGGATGTTCTTATTGAGGACAAAAGGTTTTTGCGGGATTTCAGGTCCCAGGGTTCAAGTGAAACTCACTTCACACCACTTGACTAGCAAGTTCAAACAGGTCCCAAAATTCAAAGCAAACTTAAAGCCCAGCCCTGACATTGGATCCACATTGGCATCCTGCACTCAGTAGGACTCTCATAGCAGAACTGAGGACTTAGCCATCACCATCATATTTCATAATGTTACATGCAAAAACTGAAATCTTTTAGGCTCAAGTGCATGCTTGAAACTCAGCCCCTGGCCTGCGGTTCAGGTGTGGAAGACAACCTGGAGCCAAATCTCTTTCACCCCATTTTAATTTTCATTAAAAAATTTAATACTCAGCTTCATTAATTTTTTTAGTCTTTTTTTAGTGTTAAAAATAGAGTTAGGGGCTAATTACATCTCCACATCAGCAGAGTTAACCCAGGAGTGAATTGAGCCCTGGTATTTAGGTTTTCAGGTTCAATGGGAATGGGCTACCAAGCCCTTTTTTATACCTAGCTATTTGGCAGTGACTGAAATAAAAATAAAATTGGCAATGACTGAAAATCACTATTGTCTGGCACCTCTCTGGCAGCCTGCAGGGAAGGGTGTGCTGGCCTAGTTCCTAGTGGACAAATATCCCTATCATAAATACCACCCAAGCCAAAGGGACACTGGGGCTGAATTCCCCTCGTGCGACTGGTGCTGTATCTGTTCTGTGGCTGTGTAAGAAAGGACTCCAGTCTCCAAGGCTGTCCCTTGGACTGTTTCCCAGACCTGTTGTAGTGGGATACCAGAGCTACAGCATACAACTCTGATGTCTGTGGCGTGAAATCTACATTGTGCGGGAGAGACTCATTTATGGGTTTGCACTTTGAAGAAACCACCAAAAGTGATTCTTCTTTCTACTGTTCTCATGGAAAGAAACGTCGTTGCTCTTATACTATGCAGTGTTTCCAGTAATAAATCGTTACAGGCTCAGCAGCATTTTTTGCTGGCCACAAAAATGATTCACATTAGAATATCACCTCAGGGTGATAGAAAGGTGAGGTGCGACACTTCCAAATCCGACAGAGACCGCAGATGGAATCCCAGGCTGCCTCAGTCCCGGTGTTCAGAGACCCCATTCATCTCAAGCGTTCCTGCTCATGCATGCAACACTGCAAACCAAGCAGAGCCATTGAAGAGTGAACCAGAGGGTGCGTAGCTTGTTAAGTGCTTTTCACTAGGCAGTATACAGCTGTTTAATAAACGGAGTTGCCTTGCTTTGGTGCCTGATCGATTAACAGCCACAACTGTAATTTTTCTCCCTCCCTGTTGTGCACTCTACATTAGCAACTCAAGGACTAAGCCAATGTTGATGCAATTTCTCCAATGCCTAGTTTACTCTTCTGCTGTCCTGGTTTTCTATATAGAGTGTTACTCATCTAGATTCATATGTGCAAGCATTTTGAATCCTTCATATAACCTTGGTTTGGTAGAGCTGTATTCTGGCTGAAACAGAAAGATTGCTTTAGTTTGGGAGGGGAGCTGCACCCGTTCCCATGGTGAAATCTTTCAGTAGGATATTACAAGCCGTGTCAGCTCTCCACACTCCTCTCTTTTCATTGTCTGCAGCTTGACAACCTCTGACAAGGACATGAGCATTGTGCTTTAGAAGAGGGCATATAATTGTACTCTTAAAGGAGACCCTGTGGCATGTCCCTGAATTCCTTCATGGGAGCACTGGGCTCTTAGTTTTTATCACCTATTTTTTCAAATGAAGTAACACTGCAACCTACTAGCCCAGGCGCCTTCAAACCTTAGCATGGTTTAATGTTTGAATACTTCAGAGCGCCACTATAGAGTAGCAACAGTAGTGTCACTTCTTCTGAAATGCAAAATCAGCTGTGGACGGGTATAACTAATATACAGGAGAGGAGCCAAACCAGGGTCTCCAATCCAAACACCTGTACATTTGGGAAGGATTCAGATTCAAGCTTCGAGCTCCAAACCCATCCCCGTGGGGTTTGGTCAGGGGATGGGAGGGGCAGAAGGGTTGTCAAGGAGCCAGATATGCATATCTCCACCACAGGTTGGAGCATCCTTAGGCCTGCTCCATCATGGACCAGTTGGCCAAATGTTGTAAGGGACAACACAGCAGCCAGGCACAGGCAGAGGACAGCACAATCCAGCCAGTCCAGCTTAGCCACCCCCTCAGCGGGAGATTGCACGCATGATGCAAGGAGCCAGTCACATTAGCTCTATGCCTACTGGGAATCCTCCCACACTGGAGGTCTCTGTTCCTTCTGCACCATCTGAGCACTGCAAAGGGAGTTGCACAGGACAGCGAATCTGCCCTATTATTTGGAAAGAGCCAACAGCATGCTTGCTTTTGTGCAAGACACAGACACAGCCCCTCCCTGCTCCCAGGAGCTTGCCTGCTGTCTTGGTGGAGAACCAATTGAGCCAGTTTTGCCCCCATTATAGTTTCTATTACAGAAGCATGAATCTAGTGACTTCACTGGTTACTCTACAGTGTCCCCAGAGTGAAAGGAAGTATCTGGCCCAGTGCAGATATTCATCTTCTCATAGGAAACTGGGTTTCAGAAAATGAAACAAAACAATTTAAAATTTAGTCTGACAAATTTTGGTCAAAAATATAATGTTTATAACAAAAATTAAAAAGTAAAATGGGTCCTTTTCAAACCTGGTGAGAAAGAAACCCCTCTCAACTTTTTTGCAGCATAATATCTTGGTTTTTGACTAGCTCTATGTATTAGCATGCATGTCCAGGGGCCAAACACCAGGGCTCGAAATGGTAGTCAGGTGTTCCCCAAATACCTCCTGAGAACAGCTGCTCCAAAGCCTTATGATTATGGGGGCAACCAGAAAAACAAGGAACACAGTTAATTTGAACTGCCAATTAAATCTTGTGGGCTGTGTGTTTAGGGCTATTTTGAGATGCCAAAGGATTATCTGCATATCAATGCAAGGTGTCATTTGTTAGGAAAGGGGAGTGGCTGCTGTTGGGTGCAGCTGCTGCAAATTGCTGAGTAGTTTGCATTTGCATCCTGCAATTCAAAAAAAGATACATAACGGAAACGTCTATTGGGCTGGGGAGGAAAAGGGAAAGTCAGATACTGGTGGGGAGTTTATTTTTAAGAGTCATGCGGGTGTCAGTGATATCTCTAGACCTTGTAGGCCTGAGAGATGCACCTTTTTGTAGGAGGTGCCTCTCTAGTCTTTCTTCATTTCCAAAAGTTTACACTACGCCCTCAAAATCCCAAGGTAGCTTAGCAGAACTTTTGAATCTTGGGCTTGCCCTCCCCACCAGGCTAAAATTGCAAGGGAGGGTACTCCTGTAAAATGTTCAGGGGGAGTGGGATTTCCCAAGGAATTGAAGGCAGTTAAATGCTACTGACTTTCCATGAAATTTGGCTTAGTTGTCCCTTGTGCCTTTGAACATCTTCCCTCTTCCCCGTCCCCTCCCCCCCAGGTTATCAGTTCTCTATGTCCTGTGGCCAGGTTTTCCGCTTCGCTCCTCTTTAGACACCAAAGTGGCCAGCAAGTTGGATGTTTGTTGAGAGCAGAGGTCTTTTAGTAATCTGGCTCGTCTGAGGGTTCTGAGCACTTGAAAATCCAGCCCTCGGTTAGTTTCTCAAGCTCATCTATATGTAGCTGATTGTTCTGTACGTACATAACTCAAAATGGAAACTGTAGACCCAGCCACGTTTGTCTGTTGAATGGCTGGCACCCTATCTAATTGCATACACTGTATGAAGCGTGGGAATTGAAAAGGTGGGGCTGAATGACATGAAATGACTCAGAAATGAAGTAAACTCCACCCAGTGCAGCAGAACGATAAAGAGGAGGAACATGAGAAGGGAACAGTGCTGAAAATTTACTATAACTTGATTTCCCTCATCCTGGGAATGCATTTCCATGTCACACTTGCTTCCACTGGGTTTGGATTCGGAAGTGTAGTTTTGGATATACTTCAACAGCTTCAGTGTTACAGGATAGGTTGTGTTGCTTTACTCAGTGACTGTGAATGACGCTCTGAGTGAATGCAGCTGGCATGTTAGCTCTGTACACAGATGCTCAATGGGATTCTTTCAGAGTCAGGTCTCCTGTTCTGAAGGGAAGTAGCCATGTTTTTGCAGAGGTTCCCTTTACCCATTTACCTCCCATAAGGCGCTCAGAACATCATGTCCGTTAAGTTATCATGTGGATGCGAAGCAAGAAAGATGTGAGTCTATCTATTTATATGGCTCACATTGCTGTAGCATCTCAGTACCTCACAAACATTAATGAATTCTCCTGCACGAACCCCTATGAAATAGGGCAATTATATTTCCCCCATTTTACAGAGGAGGCACGGTGATAGGACAGGACTTACCCAAGGTCACATAGAGAGTCTGTGGCTGCAGCAGGGTTTCAACCCAGCTCTCTAGAGTCCCAGTCAAGTGCTTGATCATAAAACCATTCAGCCTGTGCAGTAAAGTTCCTCCTGGAACTAGCAGGATCTTTTCTTATTTGATGGGGGGTGGAGGATCTGAAGGGTTAATTTTTAGTCACTAAAAATATTGAATTCTATGGGCTTCCTCTGCAGCGTGGGGCATGGGTCGCTTGCTGATGGATTCCCTGCAGTTTGAGGTCTTCAAATCTCACTTTTGAGGATTTCAATAACTCAGTCATGGGTTCGGGGTTGTTATAAATGTGTATGGGTAGGGTTTTGTGGCCTGCCTTGTGCAGGAGGTCAGACTAGATGATCATATTGGTCCCTTCTGACCTATGAGTCTATGAGTCTATGAGTCTATGAGATGTGATCTCGAGGACTCCACTGCACTCATGGGAATAACTGGATTTGCACTGATGTAACTGAGACCACAATTTGGCAGTGAGGAAAGGAGCAGGGGTTGAATGGGCATGAAGATGAGTCTGCCCTGCAAGGGGCCCCTAAATGTCTGGACTGAAGTACTTGGGTAAGAGTGGAAGAAGCTAGCATTATTGTTACCTTTGCTGGGGTGATGAGCAGATGACCTCTGCTGGGCTGCCAAATCCTGCCCCTTTCACCTGCACTTTAATTGTAAATCTAAAAAGAAATGTGTATTTCAAAAAGCTCTCTCTCTATCTGCATATCTAACATACCTGTCTCCCAGGTATCTTGGCTCCTCTGACAGCCTCCTACCAGTAATCTGGCTCTGTGCAATTTGGAAAAGTAGAATAAAAATGTTGGTAGGTGCAGTACCTGGAAACCATCTGTTTTCAATGGCATGTGCCCCGTGGCGTTAGCACAGGAAAGAGTTCTCAGCCAGAGTATCCACTTGTCCTTTGAAATGACTTAAATTAAAATTGATAAGCCAGGAGAATGACCTCAGAGGGAAGGACAAATTTAAGTTTCTTCTTTATGAGTGAATCACTCGTCTGTCCACTTAGCTTCTGCTCTCATTCAGCAGCAATTTATTTCCTAATTCTATCACTCACCAATATTTTATCTACTTTCAGAGTTAACAAATGATAACTTGGGAACTTTTCATTTTGCCACTGCTGGACCCTGATTGGCTATTCATTTTCACGTCTAGGGAGCAGTTTTGGAGAGATGGGGAAGAAGAGATTCACAAAAAGATGCAAAGACAAATCTCAGAGGAGGAGGGAGTTATTTTCAGCTGTTGATCCAGCTGATTAGAGAGCCAGTTACTTCCTTTAACCATGGTTCAAGTGTACAGACTCCATGGATTGGTGGACTCTACCAGAATTGCCACCCAGTTAGATGCCACATTAAGGGATTTGTAAGTGCCAAGAAGAATGGCACCTCAAAGAAAAATAAATGATCTTCACTGAAATGCCCAAAGTACTTCCGATTCCATCATCACAAGTCAGTAAAAATGTGTTATTTCCGGTGCTGATGGACCAGTTATGTTGCAAAGGGTGAGTGGGTTCCTGCTAGCTGGTCGTGGTACTAGGTCAAATACTGGGAGGGGAAACCTCATGGTATCTTAAGTAGGAGCGGGGACCATAAACCAAAGTCCCACTCCAACTTCCTCATGGTGCAACCCTGGTACCCTTAATGGGTAATGAATAGGAGGCAGATGCCTAGATGTTATTCAGGGGCCAGTCTGGGTACTTAAACCGAGGAACCAACACTGGCCGTGCCCCACTTTGGGGTAGGAAAGAGAGATGATGATGGTTCAGTTTGTGTGCTGGAAAACCTGATCCCCTTCCACATGCACCAAGTGCCCTCTGCCGCCCTTAGCTAGTGTGGGGGGAAGGAGGGAGTTATGCAATGTTTCTTAAAATAAGTAAATATACTTACTGGTGCCCTTGGAAACTTAAATGGTGACACCAACCCTACCTGCAGGGATTACTCTCCCCGTCTCTAATATGCAGCTACTTGGGAAATGTTTTATGAACCCTCATGAAAATTTTCAACAAAAATGAGGAAAAATAATGTTTCAGAGAGAGATAGGAGGACTGCGTTCTACTCCTGATTCTGCCAAAGATTGATTGCGTGACCTCGGGTAACGTTCCTGTCTCACAGGGTCATGATGTTTGTAGAGACATGCACATGGAAGACACTGTAGAAAAATGCAAAGTATGTCTACCTTGAAATGAAGATTTAGCCTCTTAGGTCCAGCAGCAGAGCATTCTTCTAGCATTAACCTGAGGCTACTTAGGTTAGTACTGGCTCAGAAGGATGCGTGCTGCATGAATCACTAATTCTGCTTCCTGTAGAAGACATGTTGAATGGTCTTGATCTTGCTTTGGCTGTGAGATCTACCAGTATCACAGTCCAGTGCAGTACAGCGGCAGGCTTTCACATAAGGGGTGATAGACGGCACTTTAATACAAGCCTCTTGCTGTCAGGTCTTTGCTCATCCGTGAGATTCATGTAGCAGGAACAGGATAGACTTTAAATGGTTTTGATGCTCATTATATACGGCCTGAACATGTGATTGTGAAACCTGCCACAGCCTGCTTTTCCCACTGTGGGCCTTTCTCTCCTAACTATTGTCTGCAAGAGTACTGCCAGGTGTTCCACTGCTAAAAAGGAGTTACGCTCTCCCCTACACACACCACCTCGCGCTCTTCAAACTGACTCGAGCAGCAGCTCAGCTGACAGATTTTCTTCCCTTTGGTAATGTCGCTCCAGAGGTCTCTTTACTCAGCCTTCCATTTCCCAGGGGCTCCTTGGTGGAAGCTGAGCTTTCCCGGGAAGAAAGCAGAGCATAGGCCATAGTCACAGAAGGTAAATGAGGATTGAATCTCTGGGAAATTGTTAGACCCAAACATCATTGTTCCTTCAGCATTCAGGCTGGTTTTGAATTGTTCTCAAATGATGGAAGATCCCTTTCATGTCCAAACTAAAGGAGAAGGTCTCGCAGAAATTCCAAACAATGTTTAATCACCCTCTGCATCTCCAGAGGGTCTTATTCCCCTAGGCCTCACCCGCTCCAGTAGCTTGATTTTTTTTTAAGCAGTTTTCTCAGAAAGGGGTGTAAAAAGCATTCAGGTTGTTAGGAAAGTGACAAGCTGACCTCTGCTTGTCTGCTCAGCTTTATTGTTCTCTCTCTTCTAACAAATGGGCAACTGAGGCACAGTGAGACGAAGGGCCAGATCTTTAATGGTATTTAGGTGCCTACCAGGGCAGATAGGTGCCTAGAGTGATTTTCAAAACCACCTAGAAGTTAGATGTTTTTGAAAATCCCATTAGGTATGTGTCTGCTTCTTCGGGTGCCTAAATAACTTAAAATCTGGCCCTAAGTGACTTTTAGACTCATAGAAGATTAAGGTTGGAAGGGATCTCAGGAGGTGTCTAGTCCAACCCCTGTACAAAGCTGGAACAACCCCAACTAAATCATCCCACCCAGGGCTTTGTCAAATCGCTCCTCAAAAACCTCTCAGGATGGAGATTCTATCACCTCCCTAGGTAAATCATTCCAGTGCTTCACCACCCTCCTAGTGACATTGCTTTTCTTAATATCCAACCTAGACTCCCCCACTGCAACTTGAGACCATTGCTCCTAGTTCTGTCATCTACCACCACTGAGAACAGCCTCGCTACATCCTCTCTGAAACCCTCCTTCAGGTAGTTAAAGGCTGCTATCAAATCCCCTCCATCTCCCCAGCCCGTTCCTCTCTTCTGCAGGCTAAACAAGCCTCGTTTCCTCAGTCTCTCCTCATAAGTTATGTGCTCCAGCCCCTTAGTCATTTTTATTGCCTTCCTCTGGACTCTTCACAATTTGTCCACATCCTTTATGTGGTGGGGGGCCCAGAACTGGACACAGAACTCCAAATGAGGCCTCACCAGTGCCACATAGAGGGTAATAATCACTTCCCTCAATCTGCTGGCAATGCTCCTACTAATGCAGCCCAATATACCATTAGATTTCTTGGCAATAAGGACCCACTGTTGACTCATATCCAGCTTCTTGTCCACTGGGACCCTCAGGTCCTTTTCTGCAGAACTGCTGCCTAGCCAGTTGGTCCCCAGTCTGTAGCAGTGCATGGGATTCTCCCATCCTAAGTTCAGGATTCTGCACTTGGCCCTGTTGAACCTCATCAGATTTCTTTTGGCCGAATTCTCCAATTTGTCTATGTCACACTGTTATTTGTCTCGGTCACTCTGGGACCTCTAGTCAAGGTGACTTGCCCAAGGTCACACAGGAGTTAAATGGTAATTGAACCTAGATCTTCTGCCTTCACCACCAAATTGTCCTCCTTCAGTAATATTTCCAAATGCACAAGATTGAGAATATTTTCACAATACAATGTAAGAGCACTGAGAGAGGGAAAGACCTGAGTTTTATTTGTTAAGTTTGTTCCTAAATAAATTAATTTGAATGCAAGTTTTTCCAGAGTTATGAAAAGAATAGAGGGAAATGTTTCTTTGTCTCCTTTTTAACGAAATCAGTTTTTATTAAAATTAATCATGACCTGAAGCACTTAATTTAAATGAATGTGCTTTCTCAGCTCCTCCCCAGGTGTTGTATTTCAGCAAACTGAGTAAATCAAATTTTCTTTTAAATCAAAAGGGAAGCCATCCTACGAGGTGCAGCTGGAAATCAGAATTAGTCATTAGCTGCCGTGAAAGAGTCACATTGTCATAAAGCATAGCAGGGGGAGAAGACAGATTAGAACTTACCTGAGCGGAGAATGATCAGGTGAATGGAGGTTTTTCAAAGCAATAGGAATTCAAGGTCAACACTGAAAATGCCCCTTTGAATGCAAAGAGTGCTGAACGCTGCAAGCATGGACATCAGCAACAAGGGATCCATTGTCACAGGAAACCACCTGGTGGCATGAGGAGTGAAATTTCTACAGCCATTGTGACAGCTGATCAGGGAGAGCATTGTGTAAAGAACACATTTCCTTGCCCATGTCAATGTACTGAAGTGCTGTAGGAAGGAAGTTCTGTCCCCATGGCCTATTGATTCCCTGAACCCTTAGCTGAAATGCCTATGCAAGGGTTAATTGGTGCCATTTCTAATAGTGGTTTTCTGTTTGTTGGGGACACTTGTCCTGTGGGAACTGAAATGAGCTCCCCGCTCCAAAACTCAGAGCAGCGTAATTGGGCTGAGCTGCCGTCTGACAGCACAGCACATTTCCACTCCACACAGCAGTTACGCTGCTGGAGATGAGAGGGGAGTCAGGCCCAAGATGAATTGTACATGCAGTATAAGGGAGATGGTATGTATACAGAGCTGCCATTCAGCATGGCACATATCTCATTAGTCCCTAGTGTCAGTGGCACTTGTGCCTGCTTCTTCCTTACCTACCATGACATTTATCATGGCAATTGCGGTGTGGCTGACATTCAGTGTTCCTGCATAAGCCCCTGTCCTTGAAGAGCATGCTAGCTGCTGCCACTGTCTTCCTTTGCTTGCATGAGGCAGAGACGTAACAGATGATCTTAAAAGAGAATCGAATGCTTTTGAAATCTGGACCCATGCATAGCCAAGTAATGCGCTCTGCAGCAGCTTGAGGATTTTTTTTTTTCATTTTTTATTCCTGGGTATATTTGTTCTGTACCTGATCTTTATTTGGGAGAACGTTTTGTCCTCTCAGTTCACTAGTGCCAGTGACACAAACGTGTATTTCCATGCAGTGGTCTGGATACCAACTGAGTAAACACTTTTCATCACCAGTCCCTCCCTTAAATCTAAATCAAAGGGATTTATTATTCATCCTGCATTGTGCTAGAAACTTAACACGCCTGTGAGAAAGAGACATGCCTGTCCTAAAGAGCAGTCTAAACATACGCTAAGAGGCGGCTGCAACGAAGATAGGGAGAAATACAAGTTATGAGTGAGACAACTGTGATTAGCAAAATCATATCATTCCTTCCCCACTGACACTGCTGTCTGTTCATGAAAAGCCCATTGGCTGTCAAAGAGTGGCTCAATTGAGTGCAAAATGAGGCAGATTATTTGGAACCAGCATGGCTTGGTCCTGGTAGGCACAGCATGGAAACAACAAAAATATTTTGACAATAACTCTGTGCAGTGTTGTTTCTCCAGCACTTTGGGATCCTTTGGAAGCAAAGGAGAAATAGCAATGCACGATATTGTTGTACAGAGTAACTGCTGTCAGTTTCCCTTGGCACATGTATCTTTTTTCCTTGTAACAGGGATTTTGTGGGCTAAGTAAGCGCACTGGAATGGATGACAAAGTTGACAGAATTGTATTTGCAGTTGCTGTGACGCAGAGGGAGAGAAAAAGGGGTGATCTTGCATTGTGACTCCAATTTAGTCTCCAAATCACAGAAAATCCTGTGTCTTCAGAGAATGTGGGACTGATTTTCTTCTCACTTACATGGGTGTGAACCTGGAATAGCTCCACTGGCGTGAACAGGGTTCCATCAGCGGGAGAGGAGAATTGGGTCTTCAGGTTGTATGTATATATTTGTAATTGAGTGTGTGTTGAAACCAGCCGTTGGAATGAATGTGACTTGTCGAAGGACAAGGCAGGAGTCGGCTACAATCCAGTCAGAGCCAATTGCCTTGATGCCTCAGAGCCCTCCCAATGGCGTTCTCTCGTTGCTATGACGCATCACCTGTCTCCTGAATATGTGGTGCTTGGGGTGCCTCAGACAATCTCAGCCCTGAGCTTGGCTTTTAGCCAGTGGAGAGAATGGAGGCTTTGCCGGAGCATCATTTGCTGAGCTGCCACAGCAACAGACCTTTTGGCGAACCTTCGGCCTCAGAGGATGCGTGGCAGAGCCTCTACAGACCCAGGTTCACAGGGCTCACACGATGGTGCTGAAAATATTTCTGTACATGCTGCAGCTCAGGCTCCGAAGCCCATCCCTACGCGCTCAGCTCCAGCCCCAGCTGCAATATCTACATGGCTATATTCAGTGCCCCAGTGGGAGCCCGACTCTGTAGACCAGGGCTCAGAGGCTCACTGCCGTTGGCCACTTGCCTGGACACATCCCACAATGCGTGTGCTTCGCCAGAGTCTGGGAGGTCCATGCTGGCAAGCAGAAGTGCTCATATTTATGCCTGCAATTCATTTGGTGTCAAAAACCATGGCCACCAAAGGCAGCCAGGCCTAGGAACAACTGAAAATAGCTCCTTCAAGCTCCCATGGCTTTTTTTGTAAGAACAGGTAATTACCACTTTGTCTTTGGTTGAGAATTGTACTTGCTGTGCAGGTGGGATGCTCCCCAGTGGTGCCTGCATTATGCCAGCGCTGTGTCCATGTAATTTATCAAATGCTTTCTCCTGGGCAGAGCCGCACTCGTTGGACTCACTGCTCTGGCTGGCAGCACCCAATGCACCCTGTCCTAGAATGAAAACATGTGCAATTCCCATGTCTTGATTGTGCACAGACGTGGCCACAGACAGACGGCAGGACAGGTATCAGTCTCGAATGTGTTTGAAGCCAATAAATAAGAGGCCAGGTGTATGATTCAGATCAGACCAAAGATATCTGCCTGGGGAGAGGGCTAAAAGAGAAAAATAACTCCCAGCAGAGTTAGGGCAGGTCATTTCCAATATGTTCAGGTTATCTAGCAATGACTATGGGAGGAGGAAGGAATCAGGGGGAGAGCAATCAGCTTTGTCATTGTGACAATTTGCAATGCAATTGTCACCCACATTTGGGCTTTGAGTCCCCTCTCAGGGCTCAGCAGCATCAAGAGCCTGACTCGAGGCAGTCAAGCACCCCCATAAACAATTCTGTTAGGCCACATAGAACATCCTGTGGCTACGTTATCAAGGCAAGGCCTGAGCAGAGGGGAAGAGTGTTTGCTTCTCTGTTTTTTAAGCAGAGGGGCAAGCGTTGCTTTGGATCACCTGTCATCTGTGTTTATGATGCTATTTCTCTGTATGCGTTTTGAGGCATAGGTAACTAAGAAGGAGTGTGTGTGTTTAAAAGGGTAAAATTTAGCACCCAAAAGGGCCCAATTTTCAAAATAATCCTATGCAGCTGTATGCAAAAGTTGGGTAGCTGTGTATGCAAATAGGTGGTTAGTTACATAATTGGCATTTGCACATGCAAATTTGTTTTTTGTTTAATTCCCCAACCCCCCAAACATTCATCAGTGGGGCTTGAATTCAAGACCTTAAGCAACAAAGCATAAAGTACAACTAACTTTCCATTAAGTAGTAGCAATAGAAGTCTATTAACTTCTGTGTGGGTGAACCACAAGAGGGGATGTGTCATATTATGCAAATATGTAATACGTGCAAGTGAAGACCCAGTAAGTGCATGAACAAATTAGATGTGTAATTTTGCAAATCAGGCCCTTAGTTTCTGCTTATACTTTTGTAGTCATATCCTACGGTCACTAATCAGGAAATAGCCTCCTTGAAGTTTAGGGTAGTTTGCTTGACTAAGAACTGCACATTGGTCCCAGAACTGGCCACATAGTAAAGTAAAGTGGGGGTTCTAGTACTAACTTCTTTCCTTGCAACTCTTGCCCATGAAATGTCAGCAGAATATTCAAAATCATATACCAAGGCACTGGCTCCTACTTCATGCTGCATGTGCAATTATGGAGGCTGAATCCTCAGCCTACACCTACGTCTGGTCAAGGTCTGGCCAATAGACCATTGTAGCTTGAAATCAAAATTAATTAAACCTTGTTTATGATTTTGATTTAGTGAGCTAATGAATATCAGACCTCTGAGACATCCATCTTGGTCAAGTACATTGTGCCTCCCAGCTGTTGTTTTTGTCTGGGTTAGATTTGCTCCAGTTTGTAAGAAGATTTCTACAAAGTAATAAACCCAACACTTATTTCATTCTAAAAAATTATAAAATTTTTATTAGCTTCCAAGAAATTGGGTTTTCTACTGTTTTTGTCTTGGCAATAAAAGTTGATTTGTTCTACAGCTCCCTGATAGAATATTTGGGCACCAGCGATTACTTGAATCTAATGACTCTTCTTAAAAGATAGTAAGGTTTTCTCCTGAGCACAAATGCATCAGGTCTGTGAAATTACATACTGATTACTTGGGTTATAAACGTGGTCACACCTCTCCTATTAAATTTTACCTGCATAAACAATTCCAGTATATCCACATGCTGCTGTACGGTTATTTATATCTACTTTATTAAGGTTATTTTTTCAGCAATAGTGCTGCTTCTAAATCTGCCTGGGTTTATTGAGTGCCAAGTGGCGTAGAATTCAGTATGTCAAGCAGAAGCATTGCTTTCCCTGTCTGTCTCTAGCTGCCTGGCTTTATTTATTGCTGTGAGTGATGACAGGGAGCAAAGAGACATTAGATAACTTTCTTCTGAGATAGCTTTCAGCCACCACTTGGTCTATTAATATTTTTCCCCAGACCACCTTACATTCCTGGAAAAGAGGCAACACAGCCACCTTCTTTTGATGTATCGTGCAATATGCAGTATGTCAATTTCTAGACCAGCTCATGGCCCCACTTACTACCATTATTATTATTAGCAGTTTTACATTTGTGCTGAGAGATGCCAGTGGAGATCAGCCCCTCTTGGGCCAGGCAAGTATATTGTAAGAGGCAGTCCCTGCCCTGATGACTGAACAATCCAAGAGATGCGAAGCACCGACATGGCAAATGACTTGCCCAAGGTCACCCAGCAGATCAATGGCTGAGCCAGCAACACAGCCCAGGTATCCTGTCTCCTAGTCCTCTGCCCTGTATACTAGACCCTGCTGCCTTTCCAGTAAACCAGACCCTGTACAAACATATAGCAAATGACAGTCCCTGCTCCAAAGAGCTTTCACTCTAAATAGGCAATAACCAGGGCCAAAAGGGGAAGAGGGGAACAGGGTTAATAGTATAGCAGGATGCTTTAGCACAGAGGCTGTGTGCACAAGTGCAGCCAATCCGGGTATGACTACGCTACAAAGAAAAACCCTCAGTGCCAAGTCACAGAGCCCAGGTCAATTGACTTGGGCTTTTGGTGCTCGGGATCAAAAAATGGCTGATGCCCAAGTGGGAACAACTAGGCTGCCATTTTTTGCCCCCGAGCTCAAGTCAACTGACCCAGGCTCTGAGACTCGGTGTCGAGGGGTTTCCCTTAGTGTAGACGCACCCTGTGGCAGTTAGCATGACTTGCCGTGGAGCTTTTACCAGCTGGCAGTTTTCTCAGTGCTTTACAGCAGAGGTGAGTTCTAAGGAAGAGCTAGGAGGGGGCTGGAAATTATGCTCACTCACAAAGGACCAACCTGTGCAACCTGGGGTCCCTTGTGAATCTTGCGCTCTTGAGTTGAATTGTCTGCGGTATTGGCAGCATCCACAAGATTAGCAGGCCTCCATTTTCACAGTGCAGCAGTGTCGGTTAGGCAATAACAATACCTAGCGCTTACGTAGCATTGTTCATAAGTCAGTCTCAAAGTGCTTCACAGTCTTGTAATGTATTGACACCCACAGCTCACCTGTGAGGCAGAGCAGGGCTGTTATCCCCATTGTACAGATGGGGAACTGAGGCACAGAGAAGCTTGGTGACTTGTACAGGGTCACACAGAGAGTCTGTGGTAGAGCAGGGAACAGACCCCAAGTGTCCCGAGTCCACAGTGCTATTATACATTGAATTGCTCATAATTCCCTTCTTTACTCGTCTGACCAAAGCTGGCATTAAGGGACTGACAGCGTTCAGTTTTGTTTGGTGACCTTACATCTTTGCATAGCAAACACCCTTTGTAACAACTGCTTATGTAATAAAACAATATTCCTGGGCACTAAACCCCACTAATGCAGTGCCCAGAGGTCAGGAATTTTGTCTGATGTTACACTTTTACTTGAACTTTTGGGGAGAGTGGCATTGCTTGAGGGATAGTCATTCAGGATTTGGGTGGGGCAGGGCATATTCCTTAATTCTTTTGATCTAATGGTTTGCAGGCTGTGGCTGACATGTGATGAGATTTGATCTTGTTTTAGTTATGCTCTGTTACTTTAAAGAAATGGTCAGAAGTACTTGTAAATCTAAATAAATAAATGTACATTGAGACACCATGAAAGGTTCAGCAGGTCTGCATTCCCACTCTCTCTCATTTGTCTTAGGGCCTGAGAAAGATGTGTCAGTTGCTTAGATGCTACTGCTTTCCTGTAGCTTCTCTCTCTCTTATCTTTTGTGTATGTTTCAGTTTTGGAATACTGGGAAATATACCTTTGAGCTCATCAGTATGGAGTTCGCAGAGAGATAGGCAGAGCACTCAAGGCAAAAATACATATATAAAGAGTTTCCTTTTTTCCTTTTAGCCATTTTGCATTATGAACTGACAGTTTTAAGCCTTAAGAAAATTGAAGTTGAAGAACTAATTTGACTGTGCTGTGTGACACTAGGAAAGCAGGTGTCTCAGTGGATCAGACCAATGATCCATCCAGTCCAGTACCTTGCTTCTGGAAGGAATCAGCACATGCTGTTTTGAAGTAAGACATAAATCTCAGGAAAATAAGAAAAACAGCAAGATATGGGGTAAGTCAGGCACATTCCTGGGTAGGCTTTCCAATCCTAAAGAAAAAAGGACTGTTCAGACTTTTTAAAAAAATGTCTCTCCAGTGAAGACATCCACTAATGAAAACTCAGCCTTGAAAGGGTTATAGGAATAATAGGAAGGAGCATCGTTATCATGGGACAGGTCACTGGAGTTCAATAAAGAAGTTAGTGCATTAACAGGGAAAAAATCTGTTCTGATGGGAGAGCTTCCTTGTATATACAGAATGACCAGAGCGTGAAGCCTCTGTCTGATAGGGTGATTAGGGCGGAGTTGTGAGGGACATGCAGGGAGAGGGTCAGTGCAACACATTGCCTGGTACATGTGGAGGATAACCTAGGTGGTCTCTTCCAATTGGATAGAGGCAGACAAACAGGTAAGTGGTCTGCAGCCAGGGTAAGCCAAAAGAGAAAGCACTAGAGGACCTTTGGCCAGTGTAGCCTGGGTAATGGGGAGAAAGGTGGGTTCCCTTGTCAGCCCATCTGCTGACAACATCTGTCTGGGGATCTTATTTCACATCAGGTGCGTGAAGGAGCAGATACCTGCAGCTTGATAACAGCAGCGCATATGTGTTGCAAACAGCAAGTGCCCTGTTGGGAACCTGGGGCCCTAAATCCACAAGCTGCAGAATGCCAATAGAAGGAAGCATTGTGCGTCAGAGTCATTTGTGTTATTTGTCTGCAGTGCCAGCATTAAACTGTGGGCACCACATTGCCTTGGATTTGAGGGGGCTGGTTTTAGGTGAATTTGAAAACTCTTGCCCCACTCCTCTGGCACGGGGGTAGGGTGGAGGAGAGAGAAAATGATACAGAATATAAATCCAGCTGCCCCGTGATTTATTTTATTTATTTTTTAATGAACTCTTCCTTGAAGCCATTAATAATATCTTTTTCCTCCCCTCCAAGGGGGGTGATGTTTTGTATATAGATTAGCTCTTCAAAGCAGGGCTCCTCACTGGATAAAAGCCATGATGACAAACTGTGTGTTGCTTAGCACTTGTTGCTAAGCTACAGGAGAGCAAAGGTTGCCTTGGGCTGAGCAGCACTCTTCCTATCAGAGCAGGTTACGCTCCTGTTGTATTAAGAAAAATGATCTAGAGTTGGCGTCGGCAGGGGGTTGGCTGGAATTATTGCAATGGTCTATTTTTCTCCTCAGCTAAATATAAACTGGTTTTCCGTACTGCCCGGACTACCTAGAATTGGAAGGGGAGGAGCTGAGAGCAGAGAGAGTTGTGTCAGGAATCTTAACACCCTGGATGTGACCGTGCTTATCTTGTTCATCTTTTCTTTTTTGCTCCCCAATAAATCAGACACTTACCTTTAGTTATTGCTCATTTATTACCCCATTTTACATGCAGTGTGAGTTGTTTATGGTAAGCGGCTAAGGTGCTGTAGCCCCTTCTGGAGCGATGTGTGACTCAGTTGACATATATACATATATAGGGCATTGGAATGTCTTTGCTTCTTCATGATGGATAAGCCAATGAGTAGCACGTGGTTGCTGGAGCAAGTCCACTAAATGCCAAAAGGAAAGGCAAGCTAGTGACACAGGAGTTCTGCTGGATCAAACCGCAAGTGAATTATATGCAGCCATCAGTTGCAGCCAACTAGACTCACTCAGCCACTCATCCTTCTCCTGTAGCTCAACTTGAGTAGGGACATCATAAACTGCGTGGAATTATGCAGGTTTGCCCAGGGCTATGAGTTGGACATCCCATGAGACTTTTTGTAAGAACTGGGGACCAACCCAGCAGGGTTGACCAAACACCTTCCTGCCCACTGGTGCTGTGCTGTGCACCAGCTGGGGGGCTCCCTCCCAAAGGTGGCTATATTTCATTGATGCCAGATGTAAACTTGATGAAGCACCTGGGGATGAAAGATGCTCTGTATGAATGTATATAGTTACTGAAGGAAACAGCCCCTGCCCTCATCATCTCGGAGTAGGAAGATGCGTGTCCCCAGATTGATTTGGTGCGGGGATCATTTCATCTATTCAGCTCACCCTATTGGATAAAATATTTCTACCGAAGAGTCCCTCATGCTTTCCAAGGAAAGGGAAGATACATAGGGTGTCTGTACAATCCTGTGAATCACAGCCAGTTTGGGACCCAATCCAGGGCTATAAGACCAGAGAGTATTTGCTAACATGCCTACCGAAGAACACCCCAATGGAAAACTCTCAATAGTCCTGGGTTTGAAGTTTAATGCAGAGTAAGTGTTGGGGGGTGGGAGGGCTCCAGGTATGCATGACATGCAGAGTTGGAGGGGGCATAGAAGAAAGAAAATATGAAAAACCGAGGCCTCTGGGTTGGTCCTCTCTTAGCCTCTCTGGCTGAGACAAGAGCAATAGCATTGTAAACAGAAATGGCCCTTCCTTCCGTGGGGGGGAGAGAGAGCGAGAGAGCACTGATACTTTAAATCAATAATGCAAGGAGAATTACCAGGAGAGGAAGAGAAGAGCAACAAAGGAACTGAACATCAGGCACCGTGACTCTCTCTATCTAAGCGGAACAGCCTGGCTCTGTTTGGTGGTTTGATGGGGATTTTTTCATATATATATGTACATATATACACACACACACACACACACACACACACACACACACACACACACACACACACACACACACACACATAAAGAATAGAAACAATGGCAAATGCTTTTCTGGTGTACTGGCTGAGAGAGGACCCTGCCCTAAGTATAGATATCACTTAACTTTGAGGGAGGGGGGATGTTCAAGAAAGGCCTTTCACATGAATAGCTATTTCCTGTTTTTCTCTGTCATGACTAAGGTGACAGGTCAGTGGAACCTCTGATGTTTTTTCCCCTTTCACATTGTTGTCTGTATTGTAGCTGTTATTGTCTTCCTCTGCAGTAGGTAAATTTCTTTCAGTTTCTTTCCACGCTTTCAGAATTTAATCACTCTTAGAGAATTACAAAGCCAGCGTAGGCCAGTGAAGACGCTTGCACTGGCAGTTCAAGAGACCTGTATTCTGTTCCCTGGTTTGCTGTGTGAGTTTGGGCAAGTTGCTTTGCATCTTTGTGACTCGGTTTCTCCACCCACTAGATGAGGAGATTTGACACTTAATCTTCCCTTTGCAGAGTGCTTGGAGATCTAATGGATGACCAGCACTACAGGAGAGCTAAATATTGTTACAGAACCTGGACCTTTCCAAGTCCCTCTCTCTGCCAATGCAGCATTGTTCCTTAGTAATAATATTGAAGCACTGAAGCAAAATTATTGTGCCCAATATCTTCTGTTCTCCAGTGGGAGGGAGATGCCCACAGCTCCGTGTCTGATTGCAAATGCGATTGCAGCCCCATAGCTGCCAAGCCAAGGCATGGAGTTCTCAGATCCCAGGCTAGGGGAAAAGCCTGCCCTGGCCAGGCTCATTTAGTACATGATTTAGTATGTTGCTTACCAATAGTTCCACATGTTGTGTTGCTGCTTTAGTTGGAATTTATCTGTGTTCTGATTGTACCGATGTTTAGAGAGAGCTGCTGCAACTGTGTTCCTGACTGGGCCTGCCCACGCGGCAGAAGGGTCACACTGCTTTCTGAATGAGCTTAACACACTAGCTTTTGCGGTTTTAGAAAATGCTTGCAGGGTGGGAGGCAGAAGCAGCTAGGTAAGAAGAAGCAGTAGCCTTGTGGCTCCAGGATGAATTTATATGCTCAGAGTCTTGTTGGGGAAATGACTATGAAGCTGCTGGTGGTGCTTCCTTTCTTGGCAGGCATTGTGCAGGATGAATCTTGTTAAGATGACAATAAACCAAGGGTTGACACCATTCACTAATGGAAGCGGCCCCTGCAGTCATCATCAAATCTGAGAAACACACCTGGCTAGAGCAAGACGCACATGAGACACGGGCTCAGGGCAGAGAGGGTTCAGGTGCACAGAGTCCAGACAAGCTGACATGTTTCTGATCTGCTGGTTTAGTAGGCTTAAGCCCCCCGGTTCCACTGCATGGCTGCAGCTTTCTCCTTTCCATCAATTAGAGAGAAAACAGCAGGCTGCCTGGTGCTCTGCCTAAGCCAACAACAGCCTTGTGAAACGGCCTGGCTCTAGTGGAGGGAGAGAGCGTTAACCTGTATGTCCAGAGACTGAGTACATCGTACTATTTCGGGTGGTGGGGGAGAACGTATCCGTCACTGCCTGCACACCCCGCCGAAAACTCATCCCTGATACTAAGTGAGAGTTTGTCTCTGCCCAGATATAAGTGTTGTTTTGCTGTTAAGTGCAGCATTTGTTTCTGGGTTAATTCCTTCTCTGGAAAGGAAGCAAGGGAATTTGTACATTGTTGGAGACTGTGGTGTTTTGGGGATCGCCCAGACCAGTACCAGGGTCTGTCACTGCCTGTCTTATAATTTTGGGCACTTTAATGCCATGTTGCCATGGCTTAGCAGCACCTTGGACCAATCCCCTCTGGTTCGTCATCCTGGAAGGAGTGAAACCTGCCCCCAGTTATCAGGTCACTTTGGCAGACACAGTGTGCACAGTAGAGACCCGCTTGGGATAAAAATAAATGAAATAAAGAAAACTCACTGATTAGGAGCTGAAGTGGTGAGGAAAGGCAAACACATACAAGCTGAACAGAAAATAAAGACTCAGCATCAGGCTTTACACTTCTATAGGAGATAAATGTCCTTTGCTAATAAAGTTCTGCATTGCCTCTAAACAGTTTCAAAGTGTACCCGCATCCCAGAGGGGATCCAGCATTCTGTAACAGCTTCCCACTTACAGGGTGCATCTCAGCTTTGGGATATCTTTCATTGCAAATCCCTTCCATTTGATAGGGTTTAAAGGTGTTATTTTCTCTCTCTCAGGCTCTGGTAATTCATGGTTATTCAGAGCAAGGGGGTTGGGGCATAGGAACTCTCTCTTCGGGCATTTTGGTATCTTCCCATTAACTGTAATGTCCATCATTTGTATTTTCCTGGTTTTGCGTCTGGTTTTGAGTAAACACCTGGCGTGGGAGGAGCCCTCCCTGCTGCACGGTGTGTTTGACATTGTAGTACAGGTCATGAGCACAGTATTCTATGTACGCATATACATAGATTCATAACCACAGTCTGTATCCATATCCCATAAAGATCACCAAGTTCAGAGTGTTACCAGCTTTCATCAAAGACCTTCAAAAACTCGACATATTGGATCCTCAGTGACACTATATTCAACCAATTGATTCAGTCACTTGCTCCTTTCGGGTTCAGACCCCCAGAGAGGCTTTCTCAGGCAAGTGGCTTGGGATTTCAGAATTACTCCACCAGCCTGCGGGTGCCCCCACCACATGTGTGCAGTGTCAATCTAAATTCTTCAACGTTTCAAATGTTTTCATGAAAAGGTGCTGCTGGGTTTTTTTACCATTGTGTTTTTGTGTGCATGGCCTGGTTTCCAGAGGTTGGGTACACCGTCAGACACAGCCACAACATGTGGTCGCTGTAGGTCGGAGAACTGGCACTGCATTCTTACGGAGAGGGCTGCCAGTCTCACTAGCTCTGAGCTCACTGAAACAGACCAAATGGGGATGTGTGCTTGCACCTGTTTAGACACAAAGGAGGAAATCTCTGTTAATTACAAAGACGGCAGAGCTCCAGAACTTGCCTGCTTTTCTGCAGCTGCAGTCAGTTGTGACAGCAGCCCCAGCTGCCATGTCCTGCACCTTTCAGGAATGTTTTGTGCCAGTTTCACTCTCCGCATGGGACATTGCGTGTACTGTGAGCTTGACTGCTTGGAAGTGTTTTTCTGACTGAATCCCTTCAGGTTGCCTCAAAACAGAGCCATGTTTTGCTGTCATTTGTTTAGAGGACGTGTGTTTGTTGACTGAGCTGCACTGGCACGATGGGAATGGTCAGCAAGAATATCGCAAACCCAGTCTCCAGACACCAATGCAATTCTTTTATTTTTGTTAACTCCCTCGGCTTTTTCGGTGTTCATTTCCATCCAGGATAATGATGGCTGCATTAGCAGAAGGTGATTTAACTGCAAAAACTCCAAAAAAAAAAAAAAAAAAAAGCAGAGAGCCTAGTTTTTTTTAATGTAGAGCATTAGCAATTCCTCTCATGCTTGTGTTCATCTTAAGAATCAATAAAGCACAAACATGTCTCATTACCCTAAAATATTTTGCAAAATCTGAAGTCAGTTTAGATTTTTCACGCATCAAATAAACACGTAATGTCCACCAGTCAGTGTGTTACCCATGGGTCCTAAGATTTTCACTCATAATGAAGGTTTGTAATAATATTAAGATCTTCTTGAATACATTAAGTTTTTTCTCTCCATACTGAGATTGAAATATAAGTACGAGTAGTTGGAAAAATAATGCTCAGCTGCTTTCCTTGACACACGTTCTGAATGTACATGCTCTTAAACATCAGCCTCAAATATGTTAATTATTTAAACACTCACAAAGAATACTTTAACCGCATAGAAATTTTTCTGAAAGGGGGCAGAAAGGGAAATTGTTTTGATTGGGAGTGAAAATGAGTTGTATGTAAATTCTTTATGATGCCTGCAGCTAGGTTTTTACTGTTGGGTTTGTTTTTTGATAAAAAAAGAGAGTATTTGTGTTGGTCTACATTTTTCTTCAGAATGTTTAGATTTTCCAGTTCTTGGCTGAAAACGTTTGGGTTTGGTTTTGTCAGCAAACACCAGAAATGGTTACTCGGAATGCGGATTTGTCTGTTTTAATGGAAAACACATTTTTCTTCAAAACAAAACAAAACAAAACAAAAAACTTTTAAATGGAAAAATGTGACCTGTTCCAATAGTGAGGTGGGGCCACCTTCACCGGGTCCCCCAACCCAATAGCACTGGGGCCCAGCTCTCCCTCTCACCTGTTTGCTGCACACAGAAGATGCGGTCCTGACATTCACTTGTGCATGAACCCAGGACCATGCTATTTTCTACTGGACAGGTGACGGTGGTGCTCTGTTCCTAGCATCGCACATTCTGTTTTAGTCACAGCTCATTTGAGTCCTCCACTGACCAGATGTTCCTCACTGCTTTATGATTCTGGAATAGCTTAAGGCTGTCTATGTTAGCAGATGCCAAACACACTAGCTGGAATGAGCGGGGCAGGGCTAAGAAACTATGAAAGCCATGATTTTTTTTAACAACATGCATAATTGAGTCTCATACCTCTAGCTGACATCTATTTTTCTGTCACTGATGTGAGCCATTTAGAAAGGAAGGATCATCTGGGAGCTAAAGCCCTAACCTTGGGCTTTGGTGATCCTAGCCAAGTCCCAGTTCTGCCAAAGACTCCCTGTGTGACCTGGGCAAGTCACTTTTCCTCTCTGTGCCACAGTTCCCCTCTATCAAATAATAATGATCCTCCCTTTGTCTGTCTGTCTTCTTAACCTGTGTATGCTCGGTGGGGCAAGGAATGTCTCTTACTATGTTTGTATAACCCTGATGTCAGCTGGAGCATGTAGGTGCTACCTAAATGCTCAGGAGGGACGGAGATTTTCAAGACACCTAAAGAATTTAGGAGCAAGGGTGACTTTCAGTAGAATTTGTACTCCTGAATTCCTCAAATGCTTTTGAAAATCTTCACAGGCTGCCTTTGTAATCCATACAGATCTCTTCCCCAAAGCTGTATACATTACTTCAAAACACGACTTGGTGGTGATACTGACCCAGCATGTGCTTCATTTACCAGGAAGTGATTAGCGAGAGTTGTTATTATTCTTTATTTATTAATTAGTCATTAATTATCTATTGAGCTCTGTGGGTCTGCTCCACATAGTACAAGAAAGGAGAACACATTTGAGATCTCCCCCTTTGTTAACACAATCATTACCTAAAGGGTGTTGATAGCTAATGGGACAATAGAAAAAAGACACAGAAGTGTTTGTTTTCCTTTCAGCCACAATTTTTTTTACAAGCTCTGTCCCCAAGAGAAATCGTCACCATTGGAGACTGAGGCTTTCATTGCAGATCTACACCATGTAAGCAGCCCTAGTGCCCTAGTTATTCTACTTTTACCCTGTCACTACGACTCGGGGAGGGCTTTTGCCTTTCTGCCCTCATGCAGTGCATGACTAAGAAGAAACCTAAGGAAGGCCTTTGTCAGTGAAGCTGAAATGCCAAGGAGATTGATTGTAAACAAATTTACTGAGATTTGCCAACACACTTCACCAACCATTATTCTAATTAGCCCTTGTGCTTTGCACTGTGCAGTGGGATTTCTTTTCTTTTTTCCTCCCTCTGTAAATGAACAGTGCAATTAAATCACTGAGTTGGATTCCTGAAAGCTTCAATGCCTTCTTGCCCTCAGCCCAGCCAGGCTGCCATTCAAATCAGCACCAGGGCCCCTGAGCCCAAAATCACATGCCTGGATACCTATCTGGGAGCAGACACAGGAGAGGGTTTTGAGGGAAGCATCAGCAATTGCTGGCTCGCCCCTTCTGCTCGCGAGAGTTCCTTTCTGACTGATACAAAAACCATACAAATAAATCTGCTGAAGGTGAAGGCGAGGAAGAAAAGCCAGTGACGATGTAAACTGAGTTGCTGGAGTACAAAGATCAAGCAGGATTGATTTACGACTGAATGCTTTTCTCCTGCAGCGGCTGTACTATAGTGTAAGGCTGGTTATCCTCTAACGAAGCAAACCACGCTGTATCCTGCAAACTGATGATCCTGCTGGGTGTCAGAGGTTAAACTGGCCAAATAGGGAGCTTGGCAGGAGGGTAACAGAAAGGGCTTTGGGCACGGAAGACAAACAGAGAAGGAAAATTCAAGTGGGCAGAGAGGCTCAGGAAAACATTGACTGCAGCAAAGTAGTGAAATCCAGCCTCTCTTCCACGCTCTTTGGAGATGTTTGCTGTTTGTAGCATGAGCCAGTGCGCACAGTCACCTTTGCAGCAGCACTGCTGTGCAGCACCCTGAAACAATGGTTCCTTCTTCCCGGGCTGTTAATCACTGCACAAACGCAGGAAGCTAGGGAGGGGTGGAAACTCCATCTTTAGAGGTTTTTAAGATGCAGCTTGACACAGCCCTGGCTGGGATGACTTAGCTGAGGTTAGTTCAGCTTTGAGCAGGGGTTGGACTAGATGCCTCCTGAGGTCCCTTCCAACTCTAATATTCTATGATTCTGTGAAACTCAGCCCAGGTCCATTCTCAGCGGCTGAGGCTGCTGCCCACTGTGCGCTGCAGGATTAGCCAGGCCCTAACCACTGCTTTGAAAGACTGTTACCAGAAGACCATTGCCTAGTGGTAAATACATGCTCCTGTTGTATTGCCAGGGGTTCAGGCCTAGTAGGAAGTTCTCACACCATTTATCATCTGAGATCCTAAATATGCCGTTGAGGCCTCTTCCTACCCAGGTTCTAATATTGATGTCTCTCACCATAGTGTCTGGGCACCTTTCCTCCCTTCTCCCCTGGCACCCACTGATGATCTGTCTCTGTCTCTTAGATGCCTTATTGGAAAAACAATCTATCCCAAATTCTAGCAGCGCTAATTAGTTCTGTCTGTCAGATACGTGCTCCCACACAGAGGGTACGTTTCATTTTACAAGGAGAACATACTCATCTTTTACTCTTGTTGTGTGCTTTGTCCTTGTCAGAGACGTTGCAGCCAGAGTTTGTTACACACCATTTCATCCTTCAAATCCACCTAACTTTCCTGACTGTGTTTTTCTCTGCTTTTCCTTTCTGATAAATCAAAGAAAGATCCAAAAGATCCAATCAACCACAACTGAACACTTGCAAGAGCAAAACTGAAACATTCAGGTCACAGCTTCTCCGGGGGGGAAGCAGATCCACCAGTATTCTCCCCCACCGTCTGCAGAGGCATGAATCAACTATGGTGGTCTTTATCCATGCAGTAGAATCTCCTGGGAATGGAGGTTTGTAAACTCTGAACAAAATGTTACCCTGGTTCTTTCAAAAGTTTACAAGCGAACATTGACTTCATACAGCTGTGAAACTTTACTATGCAGGAGAAAAATGCTGCTTTTAAGTATCTTAATTTAAGTGAAACAAGCACAGCAGCAGTTTCCTTGCCTTGTCAAATTTTGTTTTGAACTTTCCCTTATTTTTGTAGCAGCTTATATGTAACACAGCACTGTTCAGTGTTTGTTTTTTATTTTGTCTCTGCTGCGGCCTGATTGCACACTTCCTATTGCAGATGAGGCGTGTGGTTGACTGGTCAGTCTGTAACACTGGTGTTTGTAACTCTGAATTTCTGTTGTATGGAAGACAGGGGGCAGGGGATGATTGTCTCTCAGAGATGCCATCTAGTGGGCTGTGATTTCACCCGGACGCTGGACTTTTCATTCAGGCTTAGCAGGGCCTGCAGATTTCCCATTCGCTGTCAGTGGCAGCTGCAGGTTTTCCATACAGTCTTAGGGGCAGCTGCCTCCAGGTCTCCTTGGCTTTCCCACAGTGCTAGCAGCCAAAAAGTGTAGTGGATTCATCAGCCATGGCATAACGCCTGTGACTAGTACCACCAGAGAAAGATAGCCAAGACCGCATTGCATCCTGCAAACCTGCTATCGGATCTGACTGCGCTCTGCAGCATGAGCTCGTAAAGCTGCGATTACAATTGGTGGAAGTACACTTTGGGGATTATTTTTTTTTGTTTCCAATTAACAAGGGATTGTATCCAAGGGAGGCACAATTACATTATCTGTTTGGTTGTGTGCGTGGAGGGGGGAACACGACAGATTGTTTGTTATTTATCTATTATACTTTAATGAGAGTGGGGAAATTACCTTTGTCTTTCATTTATCTTTATTGGAGACGTGGGAGACTTGTAAAGACTCCAGACCCATTCCCAGGAAACTTGCCCTTGTAAATCCTGAGCATGTCACTAGTGGGAATACCGTATTATTTGCAGATGGATTGAATCATAAACATTTAGTGACAGTATGATATTTCGCCACAATACAGGTGGAGGCAAGGGGTTTTTTGTTTGGTTTTGTGGTAGTTTTTCCCTAATCAAGAAAATCCCTGTAGCAGATTTTCTGGTCCTCTTTGCTGCATCAGAGAACTGAAGAGCAGTTCAATAAGCACTATGCGTACTGCTTTGTCTTTTAATAATAGATAAGTGTACACACTGCTTGCTGCTGTTATTTTATATGGCATCTTGAGGAATAAATTGCCCAAAGATTTCCAGTTATTCAGATATGCAAGGGAATAACGAGTCTTTCTCCAAGAATATCCATTTCACTGCTCATATTTAAACCTGAACTAGTCCCAAACAAAGATTGATCCAGGAAGGTGATGTTCTTTTTCTGCAGCAGAAAATCGGATCCCAATCCCTTTATCTCTGTCCTTCAAAACAAATGCTCCAAAATTACAGTCAGTACTAAAACCAAAGGACACACCTTTTTAGAGGCAAATTGCAAGGTGTTAGTCTGCTCTGTTGGCTGACTGGGGATCACAGCTAGGTATGATAAGTAGAGCTCGGTGAATAATGAATTTTTTTGGTTTACTGGTACTACCAGCCTTGAAACACTAGTGCTTACAAAGATTTTGGCTGCCATTCAGCTTCTTTTCTCCCACCCATTACACTGGGTCTGTTTTACCCCAGCCCAAATGTCACATGCTCTATTTTAGCATCAGAAACAAGTGAAAATAGCTGCCAAGAGAGCCACAATGCCCCTAGAGATCAGGGAACAAAAGCTTGTGTCCTCTGATGGCCAGGGGGCCTTTACAAGCGGTCTCCTGATTTCACTGGTGTTCGGGCAGGTTGTTCAAGTCAGCCATGCCCTTCTGTACACCCGTGTCCCCTGCTCTCTCCGACCCCAACGCACACGCCTCTCTGAATGAAAGCGCAAGGACCTTCCCAAACCAGCTCAAGCTTCTTCCTTCCCAGGAGTGCTTCTCTCTGACCTATTTTTCTGATTTCACCCTGCCCTCTCCAGATTGCTGGGAAATGGACTCTTTTGGAATCTGCCTCCAAGACTGCCATTACGGCTGTAATTGTAACGCCTTCCTTCTAGTGAGTCACTAGCAGGGCTGGGCAGGGCAGTGGAGCAGACTGGCTAGTTGACGAGGTGTAAGGTGACTTGTGTTGTGTCCTTGGCTCTGCACCCTTGGGCCAATCACTCCTCTTTATTTCCCCTCCTGCCCTTTGCCTGTTGTGTCCACCCAGAGTCTAAACTGCTCAGGCGGGGATTGTCTCTCGCTGCGTGTGCAGTGGCAGGAGAAACGGCCCGCAGCACGTCTGCTGTCCTGCCAGCTTAACTCCCGACAGCCTACCTAGCACAGCCGTGCCCAGGCCCCAGGGTAGCTGGCAGATTGCCCCCACTGCTTGAGGAGAGCAGCAGAGTTGCTCTTAAAACCAGCAGTGTCAGGATGCTGTCTGCTCAAAGCGTTGGCACGGGCGGTGTTAGCTCTTGTACCTGCTTGTTCCAGCCCTGCCCCTGCCTTGCCTTACTCCAGGTAACCTGGCTGTGAGCTTCAGCTCTGACCACTGACTCTGGCGTCTGGGCTCCAATTCCCTGCTACCAATTCCTGCACTAACTACTAGGCCTGACCCCTGTTCTGACAATGGGGCCTGGCTGCTGCTCCGACCCCTAGGTGTGGCTGCTCGGGGCTGAGTTCCTGGCAGTACAGCACCTAGCACAACAGGGCCCTGATCTCAGTTGATGCATTTAAGTGCTGTTGCAAGACAATAATAATCCTAGGATCTTCAGTGCTAAAAGCAGGAGTCTCTACTGCTCCAGGTAAAGGAGTGCATCTTTAAATCTTTATCTTTATCTACTCATGGACCAGCCACTAGACAGGGACAGAGACCAATGGCCTCCTCCAAAGCCCCTTGTGGCTGCACTGATTGCCCAGGTGCTTTTGTACCACGTGTGGCACGTATGAGACTAAAGAGCAATGCTACAGGTTAGCCATGGCTCTCTTGTATAAGAAAAACGTTGCTAAAGGCACACAGGAGACCATGCTGCCTTTGCAACCTGCACATTTTCCTCTCCACTGCTTTGTCTGATCCTGCTTATCGTTATTAATCACAGGCCCATATGGCTCTGCGCTCAGCCTATGATCCCTGCCACGTCCCTGTTTAGGGCATGCGACGTAAAATGCTAATTATTTAGATTTGATACAGCGTTAATAAAGGGTTGATGACTTGAGTTTTGATTGTTTTAACCCTTCCTTAGGGACTCTACCGCTAGGAGGCTGAATGCTTATAAAAGAGGGTGAAAGTTTCTATTCCCAGGAGTTGAATAAAGAAAGGCCAAAGACAGGGGGAAAAGAAGAAAAGATAAATGAAGGGATACAAAGAAAATCCCTTTTCCTTTATCTGAATCCATAGGAGTTGTTTATCTCAACTAGAAACCACTCTTTGCCAGCCTTAGAAGGGTGGGTGCAAACTCACCTTCCTCTGGAAAAGCAATGCCATAATATGGCCCGGCAGTTCCCAACTCATGCACTGTGGACCACGGGGGGTGGGTCTGTAAAGAGCTGGCTCATCCCATGGACCCGGTGCAGGCTCTGCCTTTTTTGTTTCCAGCTGCTGAACTACATTAAAAGAAGATAAACATACATTAAGTGCTTTTTCCAGGACAGCACTTTTGGAGTTGCTGCGGGTTGTTAGGAAGTTGTGAATGGGAGGAGAGGTGTTGGCCAGACAAATGGCCTGCATTCTGATGTCAGTTAACCTGGTGTAAACAGAGAATAAATTCACTAAAGACAATGGTAGTTGCTGTGTTTGCGCTGGTGGGACTGGGGAGCAGAATTTGGCCCTCATTGCTCTATCAAAATGTGGCCCATCCTATGGAAAAGTTGCTGTGCCCCTGGCATGATACATTTTGCACCTTGGCTGCCATGAAATCTGCCAGACCAAACATTGTTCCCAACACTGTTAATCAAAGGGACATGGTCATTTGCTCCACCTCTCTATCATTTATGTGCTATTCAGGCCTTCAAATTCTAATTAACAGAGACCGAGTCATTGCACGCTCTGCTTTATCACTTCTTTACACCCTGCTAATGCGTTTTCTTCTCCCCCAAGAGGCTGGGTCATATCTAATGTTGGCTACAGACCAAACGAGTTAGGATTCCCTTAGCTCAGTGGGCAGCAGTCCATGAAACCCATCACTGCGCAGCTCAGAGGGGATTGTGGCTGGAACGTCACAGAATGATTCACTGAAAACCTTACAGTGTCTTATGGATTAGGAAGCTCCTTAACCCATCAGTATTTCTGTCTGTCCAGCACACACACACACACCCCGTCACTCTCAGGAAACATCAGTCTAGAGGAGGCTTCAGATTTAGTTAAGGGGTGCTGATTTCTTAACCATTTATTTCAGTCTCTCTCTCCATCCACTCGTTTGCCAGCTCCCTCCCCGCTTTCTCTAGCAGTCTGTTTCTCTACTACTTTAAACCAAGATTCAGGCAAAGATCATGTCAAAATCTGAGTTACAGGCAGCTGAAATCAGGGAGGAGAAAGGAAAATTAACATAGAAAACAAGGGCAAAGAAACAGGGACCATAGTTAAAAATAAAGTGATTCGTTTATTGGAAAAATGCACAGGACTCTGATCTCATGTGCTTTGTGAAGTACTTCGATGTGAAACAGAGTGAGACCAGAATCAGGACCTGATCAGAGTCAGGACCCAAATCTGCCTACTGACGACCTCCATCTTAAGGGGCTCATTCTGCCCTCATTTCCATTGACTTCGGCACAGAAATGTCTCACAGAATATCAGAGTTGGAAGGGACCTCAGGAGGTCACATCTAGTCCAACCCCCTCCTCAAATCAGGACTAACCTCAGCTAAATCATCCCAGCCAGGGCTCTGTCAAGCCGCAGCTTAAAAACCTCTAAAGATGGAGATGCCACCCCCTCCCTAGGTAACTCATTCCAGTGCTTCACCACCCTCCTAGTGAAAAACTTTTTCCTAATGTCCAACCTAGACCTCCCCCACTGCAACTTGAGACCATTGCTCCTTGTTCTGTCATCTGCTACCACTGAAAACAGCCTAGCTCCATCCTCCCTGGAACCCCCTTTCAGGTAGTTAAAGGCTGCTATCAAATCCCCCCTCATTCTTCTCTTCTGCCAACTAAACAGGCCTAGTTCCTTCTCCCTCTCCTCAAAAGTCTTGTGCTCTAACCCCCTAATCATTTTCATTCTCCAGCTTGTCCACATCCTTTTTGTAGTGGGAGGCCCAAAACTGGACACAATACTCCAAATGCGGCCTCACCAATGCCAAATAGAGGGGAATAATCACTTCCCTCGATCTGCTGAAAATGCTCCTACTAATGCAACCCAATATGCTATTAGCCTTCTTGGCAACCAGGGCACACTGCTGACTCATATCCAGCTTGTCTCCATTGCAAACCCCAGGTCCTTTTCTGCAGAACTGCTGCCTAGCCCATCTTCAGATACACTCATTAATAAAATCAATGTTGGACAGTTGGGGCTCATTTTTGCAGCTCACGTTAGCCAGCATGAATCAGACATAAGGAAGCAGCAAGTATGCTGTGCTAAATTACATATTCATGAAAGTATAAGGAATTAAGGCAGCAAGATTCATCATGATTGGTGATTTGTGGAAAACACTAAGCCAGCAGCAGCTTTCAGGAAATGTACATGGGTGGGGAACATCCTTTGCTAAGAGTGACAAATACTATGAAAAGCTAAAAAGCACAGCATAACTGTGAGTTATCTGTGTCAGTTAACTAGTTCTATCCTGAGTGGCCTGGCAGGATCTCTTCTCTAGAGAAGAGATACCCAGCAATGAAATAACAGAGAATGCTGGGAGACAACACAGAGGTACCTTGGCAGAACTGAAGTGAGGATGAGATTTTTGGTGGCAGTACGGAAATAGCAGGGGCTGATGCAGGTCGTGGCTGGACAGACTGTGTGGGTGCCCAGAACGGAACCGAAAGGGAACTGCTCAATACGTTTGAATGCACAGCCAAAGCTGCGGTTTGGGTGGGTCGACACAGATTAAAATAACATGATGTGATGCATGGAGTCAGAACTGAGTTATATTAGCAGAGCTGTGGGTGTCATGCTATATTGAACCATAGAATCAAAGATCTTAAACAGAAGATGTTTACTGTACAAAACAACTCCAACTCCAGCAAACACCAACCCTCAGGTTTCCACACAGCTCAGGTTCCAGGTTGATCTAGTTTTGTTTACCAGGAACCATGCCCTATCTGGAATTCTGTACAGCATACAGTGGCATCTAATAGGCAAATAACATATTCCAAGTGAATGTGTCATTACAGTGGAACTGGGGTCCTGGATTAGAATAGCAGCAGGGTTCAGGAGGTCAAGACTGAGATGTTTTGGCGGAGTTGTGTTGGAAGTAATTGGCACGGCTTCTGCCTAACCTGCACATGAAAGCAATCATCGCTAGGAGACCTGGAGTTCTATAAGCATTACTGTAATTGAACATGCAGTGTGGGCTTTTTCTAAATTAATTTAAATGAGCCATGAACATCACTAATCTAAGACAAATTTTTTCTCACATGCAAGTAACAGAATGTTTAAGAATGCCTCTATGAATGGATGTTTCCAGCCAAGTTTGGAATCCTATAGCTTCATGAATTTATTGGGCAGCTCAGTTCACCACTGAAATTTTTATGAGTCAGAAGCTTCTGAAAAAGTAATGGGGAAATGAAACAGCAGTGTCTGAAAACCACAGAACTTTCTATTCTGCAGTATGCATTAGGTCGTGTTCCTTTACCCCACAA
Source organism: Mesoclemmys tuberculata (assembly GCA_007922155.1). NCBI lineage: Eukaryota > Metazoa > Chordata > Testudines > Chelidae > Mesoclemmys > Mesoclemmys tuberculata. Next base: position 1,922,417 of record ML675705.1, read on the forward strand.
TTTATCAGTGTTGACGCTTGAAAATCTGCACAGGCAGCTGGGAGACCTGTTGAAAAAGGAAGCCAAATTGTCCTGCACTTGAAGTAATGTGGGCAAAGCTAGAGCAGAACAGAGGGGGAAAGTTATTGATGACAGAATGACTTAAACAGAGCAAATTTCAAGGTGGTTAATGAATAAAATGCCTGACTCATGTAAAGTACAGCAAGCCAGTGCTAACCTTGGGCTGTGCAGAGGTGGTGACATGGCCCTCTTGTCCTTGAGAACTTTAGCTTCATGTAAGGCACATGAAGCCTTGTAATTCCAGAACTACTTGTAACAAAATATTCTAGCCTGACCCGCGTGAACCATAAACTCAGGTTTTATTGTGTCAAGTCCTTTCATCCATCCTCTGCTCTACCCTGAATATCATTCTTGGAATCAAAAAACAATACAGTTACTGTATATGCAAAGGGATAGTTTTTCCTTGGCTTTGCTGTATTCTGCGTGCAGCCCAGTTTGATCAGAGTGAAATTCACCCCTTTGCAAAGAGCCTGCACTAAGCTAGCACAGTCCTTAAGGCCCTCATAGCCTTCAACATTTAAAAGGCGCATAAGCCCTTTGCTGGCTCTGAGCCCGGGGGAGAATTTAAGGCTAACATTTAAATGCTTTGAAATCATTCCTGATCCCTCCCATTGCATGTTTTCCCCCATTAACCTATCCTTTTCCGACCTCTCACTCAGATTCTTGTGCCCAGCGATCTTGCAAAACTTTTGCTGCTATGTGCACAGCAACCTGCGCTTTTTCTTCCAAAGATTCAATGCCTTATCTGGTTTTTGTACTGCAAACTCATGCAAAACTTAGAAACAAAAAAAGTTTCCTGTTTTTTTAAATGGACAGAAATCTTACTTTCCTTCTAAAAATATTGAGCACAAGACTTGTGAAACATCAGGAATAATTACACAGGCTAGCTAAACTCAGCTGTAGGGTGCAGAGAAACCTCTTTAGAAAGGTGTGTTGAAAAATGGGTTCATTAAATAACAAAAGAAAAAGAATGTGTAAAATGTCCTACCTCATAAAATTTCCTGCCACAGACCTATTAAATGACCTGTAACGAGACACATGGAGTCCCCATGAATTCATAATAAATGCTTTCATTCAGACAAGGTAATTTTGGAAAGCTGCATCTTCCCCCATGGATTAAATTCATGACTCAAGGGCTAGGGGCAATGTGTTTTGTGGCCAGGGATGTAGAAGGGAGGTAAAGGTGACCTGCACATTGTCTGCCTCCTGGCATTGTTCTGAACAGGAACAAAATGGGTTCTCTCCGCCACTGAACAGCACCCGGAGACTTTCATACCGATCCAGGATCAAAACTCAGAAGACAAGTCAAACAAAATGAAATGCACTTAAGGTTTCTGCTGAAGACCTCAAAATGGGGGTTGTTTGATGCATAAGCCTTGTACTGCCCCTCTGCACAGGGATGGTTTTTCACCCTCTACGTCCCTTGCCACGCTGGAGTCTGTGGTCTTCTGCTTACACACAGACCAGGTACAGCACTGGCTACAGCTTGTCCAACCCCTCACCTTGCCCTGGTGCCTCACCCTGGTGACCTTGAGGGGGCCTATCTAGGGATGACTGGCAGCTTCATCCTTGCCTGCAGTGCTGAGACAGGAGAGACAACTCGGGTCAGTTGCGAGGGCCTCTCCTTGCCATTTGCACATCTTGGCTGAGTTTTTGCATGTGATGTTCTCCGGACAGTTGGTTTTGACTCAGATAACTGCAGAATTGTCATGACTGTTCTCTTGGCCTCTACCTATTCTGTGCCTGAGGGCTTCCGTCTCCAGGACTCTCAGCCACCTCCTTTCACCGCCACCGCAGCTCACTTAACTATTCAACTGTAAACCTAGTAAGTCTTCTGCAGTGGGAGTGTGGGTCTCTTGTCACATGCCTGTTCCCAGCATGCGACACATCTATACCAGCTGTGGAAGCTGGTCCAAGCAGTGCAACTCCATTGGCGTCCGTGGGGCTGTGCTGCTTTACAGCTGTTGATGACGTAGCTCGTGGCATTTGTTGGTGGGGCGGGACAGTCCATTTGTTTATTTTTTAACGATCTTGGTTCTGCGGAGAGTACAGCTCTGAAGCTGATCCCATGGCACAGCACGGCACATCCCCATTTTAAAACCCATTGTCAGCACCCCAGCTTTAGTTCTTAGCATGAAACAGGAGGGATACCTCTCCGCAATGCTTAATGTTTCAGAAAGTCAGGGCTGAAAGAGAGGGGAAATACGCATCTTTTGAGCTGTTTGTGCAGAGCCATTTCTCGCTCTGAAATTTAGATGAAGCAACTGAAGCATTTCACCAGCACTGCTGTGGGATCCAGGCTGGGGGTTTTATCCAGTGCCGTGTGCTTCACTCTGTTCTGTTTGCCATTCTGCTGCACAACAAGCTCCCTTGTCAATATTCTCAGCAGGTATCACATGCAGGGTATGGCAGTTTATTTATAGCCAGTTCATTTTCATTTTCCTCATAGCAGGGATGAGATCCTACACAGAGATTTCACTCCTTTGGGAGCCTATCTCATTTCCACTGCAGGAGAGCTTGACACCTCCTACAAATGAATGAATTACCAAGACATAAGCACATAGAAACTACAGAGGGACCATTTTTCCCTTGAGAATTCGCATTGCCTCTGCCCCCTGCCTTTAATTTAATATTGCACGTACAGAATGTTCCAGTGGTTCCAGATGTGGTGCAGAATTACTGAATAAGAAGTCTCATGGCTTTAACCATTGCTAGATTTCCCCTTGCTAAAGTCCTTGACTGCTCACCTTCCAGATATGCACTGGCCAGCTAGCCAGATCTCCGTGCATCCTAACTGCCTGTTCCACTCTCTGTCCAGCCAATAAATAGGCCCACACAAGATTCTGAGTTAACAGCTGTGTTAGGCTGATTAAGAGGAAGACTGCAATAATGTGACTCTGTTTCAGGCTAGCAATGCCTCTTGTCATGGGCTCGTTTGAGGCTGGTAGTGCATTTTTGGAAGTAGCAGAGCATAGGCTAGATGAGCCAACACTCTACTTGTAACAATGCATCTGCAAAACACTAGCTCCGCATCACCGGCAGAAAATGCAGCAAGATGCATCCAGAAAGCAGCAAAACACAGAACTAGACAGGAGATTACTTATCCTAACTCTCAGCTTTTCATTGCTGTTTTGGCCAGGGACTGGCTATTTCTTGTATGTACTGTACCCAAAAGAATTTGGCCCCATCTCTATTGGGCCCCTAGATACTAATAAAATATAAATAACAATAGTAATTCCACATACAGAACACGTTCCTGAGCACTTTGAAACTGGTTCCCTGATGGGAAGGAGAATAGAGGAGAGAAGCCAAGTTCCTCCCTGCCCCTTCCTGCAATTTCATCTCTGTGAAAGGAAGATCAGCCCTCAGCATCAATGTGCACATACGACCCAGATTGGTTTCCATCTTCCATTCTGCCAGGCCTCCAACTCTCCTTTTTTATATTGTCCAAGCTATTGCACAGCATTCTTAGCAACTGCCCCAGAGTATTTCCACACACACCCCACCCCACAGGTCAAATAATGCTTTAAAGAAAAATGGCCTTCTACCTTGTGCTCTCCTATATACCTGCACAAAGTGCATGCAAGAAGGGTGTGAAATTGCCTGTCTGATTTGGTATCATCTTGCTCTGGTGTAAATGCTGAAACAAGGAGCAATGCAGCAGAGAATCTGGACCATAATTTGAACTAAACTTGGTTGCTGTCTCCATCCAAAGCAATAGGGTTGGGTGGGAGATTGCTGAGGCTTTTTGAACATCATCATAAAAAACTAATAGCACTGGCTAAAGCCATTACTAATGTTTAAAATATGATTTATTTACAGTGTTCATCTAATACACACACAACTAATGTAATGCTATTGATGCCTCATCTTACTCTAAAATACGCTATATAATTGGTGAATGCAATTAAACTATGACGACATGCAACAAGAAAACCTATTTAAAATCCACTGCACATTTTAGTACTGCGCACACAGCACAAAGTGTGTGAATTCACCAAAGAGGGAAAAGGCTGGGAGTTCAGACCACAATTTTCAGACCTGAGTGCAAAGTTAGGCACTAAAATCCAAATGTATGGGCACCTAGAGAAATCGTCTGAAGTGCTGAGAGCCCCGCAGTTTCCGTTGGGAGTTGAAGTTGCTCAGCATATCTAAAAATGAGGTTCTTCATATGGGTACCTATGTTCAGATTTCTCTGAAAAATGCAAGGTAGAATTATGAGAAGTGCCTAAGTCAGTTAAAGAATTTTGAAAATGTTTCCCATCATCAACAAAACATCCCTCAGGGGGTTTCTCCTACTGGAATATGAATTTGAAGTTATCTTTTCAGGGGTGAGGAAAGGGAGTACTCTCCGGCCACACGTACTGGTAAGCAATGGCCCACACCACGTTTTTTGCATTTCTCTCCCATGCCCCACAAGCAGTAAAACTCAGAACGTTTTCTGCACAGCTGTGGTAAGTCCTCCCTAGTCAGAGAAGAACAGAACAAGATTCACCACTCTAAGACCAGCCTGTAATTTAGGGTCTCTGCTAGGGGAAGACTCATCTCTTCATCCATCTCGAGTGATTCCCCAAGTTTGAATTGTTCCATTGTGTCCTGAGTCCTACAGGAAAGGAAAGGGAGGGGAGACCATGACATTATAAAGGCAGAGCGCAATGGAGACTGTAAGATGATGTCCAGGTGCATGCTGAGAGAGACATGTTCGTGGGTAGCATTTCCTAGGGTTGTCAGGATAAGGCTCAGTTGCTCACAGTGTAGGCACAACAGCTATCATCGTATCAGGGAGCAAGAGGCTGCAGGAGTGACTCACTGATACAGCGTGGGAGTCAAGAGCCTACAGGGACTACTAGGGTGTATCATGGAGCTCTGCGGAATGTGTTTAAAGATCAGGAATGCTCTTTTAATAATAGAGTATTTCCCTACGTGGTTTGAAAAGTAAATTGATTTTCCTAGTCTACAGTATTGTTCTATTTGTAATGCACCTCTCAGGCTCCAGACAAGTCTATCATGGGCATAAAAGCTTCCTCATTTTGCCTCACCAAATATTCCTCAAACTTGACTTGAAGCTTGTGAGTAAGACCATTGCTATGCTACAAAATGAAGTAGACCTAATTTATGTCACCATCGAGCCACCCCGGTAATTGCATTGCTTGTGCGTGTCTACACTTTGCTTCTTGTGTCAGCGGTGCGCATCCTTACCAGGAGCGCTTGTATCAATTGTGCTGTCAGTGTGGGGCACTGGGGGGCGGCTCCTGAGCGTCAGTCAATGTAAGCGATGCAGTGTCTACTCTGACATGGTGTTGACCTAACTGCATCAACGTTGACGCTATGCCACTTGTGGAGGTGGAGTTAAGTCAGTGTAGTAAGACAGTTACATCAGCAGGAGTGAAATTTCAGTGTAGTCACGTCCATACTTAGGTTGACATAAGCTGCTTTGCACCAATCTAAGTCTGTAGTGTAGACCAGGCCTAAGAGAACAGAGCCCATTCAATCCTTAGGCTCTGTGATGTGAGCGACCAGTAAAGGGTCGCTAGCTGTGGAGGCCTTTATTTTTCATGCTGTTGACACCTAACCACTAAGAACTTGACTTACACGACCCACCTATTCATTTCACAAGGGCTGCTGAGTAATTGCCACGTGAGAACAATGTTGTTATAACCTACAAGGGTCAGACAGAAATCGAGTACTTAATGTGGAGACTCAGCAGTGTATTACAACAGAACAATGCTGTATAATGGGGTGATTTTTTCCTGAAAAACCTGGGGACCAAACTTTAGATGCCTAGAGATGAAAATAGGCGCCCACTGCGATTTTTTTCAAAAGCACCGGTGCACCGAACTCCCTTTGATTTCACACCTCTCTTTGGTATTTCAGTCCCTTTCCACATCCGACTCCTGGCTTTCTGTTGCAGTATGTTTTGCCAGAGCTCTTTTCTTGAGACTATGGGCCAAAATCTCGGCTGATGCAAACCCGTGACATAATTGGAGTTATGCTAATTTACAGTGGCCCAGGAGTGTCGATTGAAATTTAAATTGCCATTTCAGTGAATGACTTTTGTGAGAGCACTGCCAGGTCTCCCTTTGCTCCCGTTATTGTGTGCAACGATTTTTACCAAAGGAGTAAAGAACTGTTTATTAAAACTTACCTGTCCTACTTTTATTTTGGTGCAATATCTTGACTTTCTCCTCTGTCATCTACCTTCAGATTCTATGTGATCCTTTACGTCAGGAAATCAGTGATTTGCACAGTTCCATCGAATCTCACTAGTTATCTTCATCCTACATCCCTGACTTTTGGGGCCTTGTCTATATCATAAGTTTACCACCTGGAGTTGCTGTTATATTGAAGTTTGCTGTGACTGAGTGCACGGTATAGACTTTGACCACAGAAGCATGGGATTTTACTTACTGCTTGAAGAAAGCAAATAGTGTACATGGTTTCCTTTTTGCAGCTGCTCACAATTCAGAGGCATTTCCTCCTATAGTCAGCATGTCATCATTTCTGTGTCTGCTCACTGGAACAAATCAGTGTGTAACCTCTAGTCCATGCCTGGGAATTACAGCTGTATTAGGGTATTTTTCTTCCAAAAGGTATAATTTCCTAACTTTCAGATTTAACTATAACTGTGGCTTATCTGTACACAGGACAAACCCAGAATTTAGGAACCCATTATTTAATTTATTTCCATGTATAAAAGGGCCTATGAAAAATTCAAGGCACTTACACAAACCAAATTTATAAACACACACAAAAAATTGATTGAACCCTATGCAAACAGCAAAACACTCTGAAATTACCCTCGCCCCTGGGGTCCAATGACACCCATTCCAAGCCCTTCAGAAAACAACTAGTCAATAGAGTAAATAGTCAGTGCAACCGTCCCTATGTTCAAGCTCTTTTGGATGAGGAGACGGAGTAAGTTCCACAGTCAAAAGCCCCAGCTAAGCGTAATTGTTCAGGCAAAACACCCAGAGAGAGGCAGTTTCTAATACACACCAGACTCAAGACCATGAAAGGCTTTGTAGATCAAAAGCAATACCTTGCAATGGGCCTGGAAAGCAAGACAGTGATGAACATTTAAAGAGAGTTGTTTGCCTATGTCTGTTTGTAGATATTCTTCAGATGCCACGGACAGGGTGGGTTGGCAAATGCTGCAGAAACTTCCTCTGAAGTTTTAAACAAATCTGCTTCCTCGGTATCCATGCCTCTCACATTTGCTCTCTGTGAATAATCTTGCAAACTAGCTCACAAACAGGAATGTCCCTGAAAACAGGCAAATGTTGACCAGTTACGGTCCAATCTTGCAGACGATCACATGTGAGCAGTCCCACTGAATATTAAAGGATTACTGGCGTGGGTAAAGTTATTTATGTACATACGTGATTTCAGGATGTCAGGGGGCATCGGTCTTTGTGGGGTGAGAAGGCAGGCAGCAGCATTATGCACATGATGTGCCCATCCAACAGTGAACAGACTGTTGACTAGAACAAAGTATTAATGGATGGGAGCTTCAGATATTTGACTTCTGACTTTCACAAGGAAAATGCCAGAGCAAAGAGTAACCTTTTGTAAGTGTCAGTCGTCTCAGAGCATGACTCTGCTCCCATTTTCTCTGATCAAAATGCTACATGAGATGGGCAAGCAAGAGAAAAAAAAATTTCATATGCCTTCCCAATTAAACTTCTTTATTGTACTCTTCCAGGTAAAAGGTGCCCATTAATCACATTTGTTGTCAGCTTCAATATACATCCTTAGCTAATACTCTAAACAAGGGCTGCTCTGAGGAATCTTATAAGCAGGGTGGAAAGTACATTTGTGCAGCCGCGTATGCAAATCTTACTAGAGGAAATGATCCAAACGGGATCTCAGCAGTTAGGTGAGGATGTGTGGTCTGGTAATTGAGACCCCAGGTAACAGGCCGGAGAAGTCCTAGGTTCTGTTCTTCACTCTGCCACTTAACTGATTCCAGTTGGGTCACTGCGCTGTGCTGCGGGCTATCTATCAGTACAAGGAAGTGCAGGTCACTTCTTTACCTTCTCGTGAGGGCTCATTCATTCCTGTGAGTGACGTGCCTTAGCATACTTGAATAAAAGGGGTTGTGGAAGTGTAAAGTGCTGGTGTTCAGTGTTGGAACTGTCTAACGTAAATTGCTATCACAAGTCCTTACCAGTTGCCAAATGTAGATCTCTATGGCCGGAGCCACCTCAGTGTAACTGTGTTTATTTCTTTGGGGTTACGCCTGGCATGTTGTGCTGATGGGTTAATTTTCAGCAGTAACTGCCTGTCTAGCTGCACCCCGCTTACACTTTCCTCCCTACTTCGTCCCTCCAGACGGCCTACTCCCTCCCCCATTGCCTTTCCTCTTTCAGACTGAAACTCTCTTGCTCTGGCAGCCATCCTTCCTTGAAACCAAGCTCCATCCTAGCCCCACCCTCTTCTCTCAGCTCCCCACTGCCACGCTCTAACTCCTGCCTGCGTGGCCCTTCATCAGTGCAACGTATTTCAGTGAGTCTCACTGAAGGCTCTTGTTGTCTTCAGCCTCGTATATGAGGTGGTATGATGAGGGACAGCCTTCTGAATCTGGGGCCCGTGTCCTGTTCCTAGCTGGGCCTGACCTTGGCTGAGTTATTTTGCCTGTCTGTAGAAGTGAAAATAACGACGTTTGCACACTGCTGTAAAGTGCCTTGAGAGCGATGCATGCAATACGCTCTGTGTGTATGCATGGGCACTGTTTCTTTGGTGGTGGTTTTTTATTCAGTTTTTCAGGCTGTGTCTATTTTGGCTGTCAAAATGGTCAAGGCTAGCATAGCTATAGAAGTGTACTGCTGGAAGGGACTTCTAGACATCATCCAGGCCCCTGAAATGTGGCAGGACCAAGTAAACCTAGACCACCCCTGACAGGCGTTTGTCCAACCTGTTCTCAGAAACCTCTGACACTGGGGATTCCACAGCCTCCCTTGGAAGTCTGTTCCAGAGCTTAACGACGCTTGTAAGTAGGAAGTTTTTCCTAATATCTAATCTAAATCTCCCTTGCTGCAGATTAAGCCCATTACATCTTGTCCTGTTCTAAGTGGATATACAGAACAACTGATCACCGTGCTCTTCATAACAGCTCTTAATATATTTGAAGACTGTTATCAGGACCCCCTCAGTCGTCTTTTCTCAAGTCTAAACATGTCTAGTTTTTTAACCTTTCCTCCTAGGTCAGGTTTCCTAAATCTTTCATCATGTCTGCTGCTCTCCTCTGGACTTTCTCCAGTTTGTCCCCATCTTCCCTAAAGTGTGGTACCCAGAACTGGACACAGGACTTCACCTGAGTCCACACCAGTGCCAAGAAGAGCAGGACAGTTTCCTCCTGTGTCTTACATACAACACTCCTGTTATTGCACCCCCAGAATATTAACCTCTTTTGCAACTGCATCACATGGTTGGCTCATATTCAATTTGTGATCCACGGTAGCCCCCTGATCCGTTTCTGCACCACTGCCACCTAGCCAGCTAGTCCCCACTGTATAGTTGTGCATTTGATTTTTTTTCTTTTCTAAGTGAAGTACTTTGCATTTGTCTTTATCGAGCCGTCCAGTTTATCAAACTATATCTGCACCCAGAACACCCTGCGCTAGGACACTATCCCATCGCACCAGTTAAGCAGAGTGAGGCCAGACAGGTATTTAGTTGGGTGGATTTCAAGCATGGCATCAGTTGGATCAGACATGTCAGTAAATGGCACACCTCCGCGTCCCACCTATGAGTCACAGGGTTTGAATGAATGACCTCAGCAAGGGGAGTGGAGCGCTGTGCGACGGGTGCAGTCGTACAGACTTGTGGTTCCGATCACGACCCCCTGTCACATTTCACAGGCGATGGGGTGCTAACGCTGAACTTCTGACCAAATTCTACTCTGGGTAATTGCTTTCCACTCCTCTCAATCCCCCTGTAATTCTTGCCTTCCGGTCCTAGATTGCTGTCCAGTGCTGCTGTCCGCTGTTTTTAAACCGTTACTAACTTCTAGCCATTTGCACCGCTTGGGAAATCCTGACGAAAAGCCTAGAATTGCCACCAAGAAAGAGATGAATGTAGAAAGGCAGTGGTTTGATTGCTTTTAATGCAGGGGTTGGATTAACACCATGTAAATTAGGGGCTATTTCTAAAAGGAAAAAATGAATGAGAAAGAGACTGTGCACTTAATAATATTATTAGTGTTGTTTATTTGTATTTCAGTGGAGCTTAGAGATCCCAGCAGAGATCAAGGCCCCATTGTGCTCAGTGCTGCACATACACATATTAAGAGACTGTCCCTACCCCGAAGAGTTTACAGTATAAATGAGAACAAGGGGTGTGAGAGAGGAATATAGCCCCCATTTTACAAATGGTGAGTTGAGGCACAAGTACATGAAGCAACTTCCCCAACGTCACAGAAGGAGATTGTGGCAGAGCCCAGATCTCTTAAGTCCCAACATACCTTTTTGTCCCTGGTGCTCTGGTCACTTAATGTGCTCAAAATGACTCTGTTGTTTAGCCACTGAGTGTTTCCTCTCCTCCATCAGGAGCTGGGCACCAGCTCACTGCCTGCAGCCTAAACGCCTCCAGAAGAACGCTCTCCATCCAGAACCCGCCCTCCTGCTCTGTGGCGTGGCACGGTCCATGAGGAAAACCCATCTGTGGAACACCCCATTTGCAGTTCACTCCACTCTCATTTTATTCTGGGACCTAAACCTTTCCATTCCACAGTCACTCCGATTTCCTTTCCCTCCTTGAAATTCATCAGAGCATTCAGCCGCATTTCTTGAGATCTGTCTGCAGTTTTAATAAACAGATAAAGCTACGCAGGCGCCTGCCAGCTGTCCCAGAAGCTTATCACTTTCCCAAATGGATGGTGGTTTGGGACACTCAAGCAAATCGGGGAGTGAAGTTAGATGGAACATCTCCCATGATTTATTAATTATAAGCACCCATCAAACGGAAAAGCTAGAGCTGGGGTGCAGCAGCAGAACAGCCTATACCAGTGGGAGGAGGCAGAGAGCTGTAAGCAGGGTAAAGGGGTGGGTGGGAGCAATGTGGCACAATGCCACGGGAGTTTTGGTTTTGGTTTAGATCTTTTAGAAGTTTAGGCTTTCTCCAGTCAGACTGAGGAGCTGAGTTTCTGTCTCATTAGCTGGAACAGTCTACAAAGCGAAGCTGCAGGGACAGCAATTTATGCTCCGAAGAGAATCGCCTGAGGACACTGTGCCTGGTTCTGCTCTTTGTACATCAGGAGTAACATCCGTGAAGCAGGCGGTGTAAAACTGGTGTAAAGTGATATCAGAGTAAGGCCTTCTGTCTCCTTTGAAGATGCACTACCAACGCCACAGGTGCATATAACTTCCATAAATTGTCAGAGATTATTTCAGCTCCCAAGAACACCACAGGAAGGAAAGTTCTCACTGAAGGATCATGGAGACTGACAGAGGATAGACAGAGAAGGCTGACTGCTCTGGAGGCCACAGCATGGGATTGCAGAAGTGGTAAAGTAGTTAGAAAAATATATGGACCCCTGCTGAAACACCAGCCCCTTTGCAGAACTGACCTTGGAGGTGAGGCAGGGGGGAGCACATGTGAACGTTTCAGAGCCATAAACAAGCCTCTGTTTCTTTGCAGTCAGACACAGATAGGAGAGTGACACTGTTTCACAGCAGAGGCTGCTTTTGTGGCATTTCTGGCTGCGACCAGAGTTGGAAATATTCACGTTCTGCAAACTCTAATCGTATGGATCATTCTTATGGAGCCTCCATGTTCAGGGGGCTTATCTCAAGAAATGACAATGCTGAACACTTCAATCTGTCCCTACATTCCGCATTGGACCCAAGATCCATCTAGCCCAGTACCCTGCCCTGAACACGAGCAGCACCAGATGCGACAGACGAAGGTTCAAGAAGCCATGTAGGAGACAGATGTGGGATAAGCAGGCCACAGAGAAAATTTCTTCTTAAATTTGAGTTAGGCTTATGAAACGATTTTATATCCTTTCCAAAGCTCTGCGGGTTTTAATCCCTACTATTATAATGCGGGATGTTCTTGTTTCTCATATAAATGTCCAGTTCCTTTTCATAGCCTGGCTAAGCACTCACTCTCAGTGACTTTCACCTGTTGCTTGTGGATGGGATAGATGTCGAGGGCCTGATTTTCAAAAGATCTGAAGGTAGGATGTTCCGTCAACCTAACAGTTGAAAATTTTCCCTTTGAAAATTTTTAAACAAAATGTTTCAACATCTTCTGAAATTTTTTAGTTGTTTTTAACTAAACAATTAGTCAAAATCAATATGAATTCATACCTGACTGAATCTGCTTTTTTTTTTTTTTCTGAAAAATAGTTTCAGCTGAAAAAATTCACCCATCTATACAAGAAATTCCCCCTCTGCTCCCATTTAGGCACCAAAATAAGAGACTGAATTTCAAGACGGGTGCATGTTGGGTACTGAGCTCTTTGGGATATCTGGTCCCAAATGTCTGAAAAACAGGTGAGCCAATGGGGGAAGGATATGAAAGAGATTCCTGCATCCTTTCTGGTCAAATGAAAAAACGCAAATTAGCATAATATCTTCTGACTGAAATGCCGATTTAACCCTTTTAATGAAGTTTTTTTTTATAATTCAGGCAGAAAGGAAACTAAAGGAACCCTTTTCTCTATTTCATCTCAGCCAGGGACCACCCATGGGTTAGCACAATGGCTTCTTAGCCTGGCCTCTGCTATGATTCTGTTTCAGTAATCTATGCAGCACTCGATGGATTTTTTTTTTGGTAGCATGCAGTGTTTTAAAAAAAGAGATCAATCAATATTCAGTCAGACACTGAGAGTTGAGTCAGCACCTGAGGAAGTCAAAGGCTCGGATGGCTTCAAAGGGGCTTTGGATTGGACCCCAGATGAGCAGCCATCAGCATCCCTCACCCTGAATGCCCTACAAATGGGGTGAAAGGCAGGAGAAAGCATGGGGTCACGACACAAGGGGCCCAAAGAGAAAAAGAAAGGAAAGGTAACAAAGGCTGTGGAAGAAAGAGAATAGCCAATGAGCTGAGGTCTTGGAACACGATGACAGGACCGGAAAGGGCAAATGGCAAGCGAGCCAGACCAAACGAGGCCGGAATTGACAGCCAGACTATAAGGCATAGCCGTTCTAGTAGCATCTGAGAGAGAAGGGAATCAGGAGGAAGGGCGCAATGGAGTGTGCTTCTAGGAATGGCCATGGAAAGAGATGTTCCTTGGAATTAAATAGCAAGTGATAACTTTTAAGCCAGGCTATGGGATTCTGCATCGGGGGTATGGTTCTGTATTAGAGTCACTTGGACTTTTCAGTGTGCTGGGCTGAGCAACGTGGTCAGTACCCCCCATTCCCTCCCCCATCCCAGTTCCTTCAGAGCCGGTTTTGGCGGGTTGTTTGGATAACACGACTAGCCAGACCAGGCCCCCCAGTCCTGCATCAGGAGTCCATTAACTCCAATGGGATTCTATATCTGTGTGTCACAGGGGGTCATGCTGGCTAGGTGAAGGACCGGGCCATGTTGAGGAGGTGGGATTCATGTAAACAAAGCGCCCACCCCATTTACAGACAGATGGGTGGAGCTACCTGAACTTTTTGGAAAGGGGTTCGGCACCCCTGATACATATCACATAACCTCAATTTGCAGAATCGCTCCGTTTTGCCCTTGTAGTTTCCTTAAGGCTAGTCTGTAGCTTTTGCTCGTGCAATGTGGTATACATGTAGCTACATGAATGCACCCTCTGCTCTTCACATGTTTTCTTTATCAATGTTGAGCAGGGGCTTTGAGTCCTTACCCTGTTCAGTAGGTTTCATGCAGTTGGTTCAGTCTGGTGTAGTGTATTGCTGCCTGTACATGGGTTCCAGCGAAAGGGACTGCAGTGACTTCTCAGGAGTTTCCTTGCATGCCACTTTTACTCAGCAAACTTTGTGAGAAACGTTTCTATCTTAAGCCGCCCTGAAAGGACATTTTCTAAGTAGTTCTCTCTGCAACACCACCACAGCTGCACTCCACACAAACAGGCATGACTCTAATGCTAGTGGATTGCTGGCTTACACATTCATCGTGCGACACATCCCCACAACAGGTAGCACACAATCCTGCAGTTGGATACTAACAAAAGCTGTATGCCTGGTTCTTGCAATGTTGTGTGTAGTCAAAGGAATTACTTTCCAGTATCAAACCAATATTAACATGCCATTGATTTATCTGATGCTTTAATGTCAGCCACAAAGGGCCTGAATGGCCAGGCAGAGTGATGGGAAAACTATATATATTCTTCTGAGCCACGAAAGCTCACCATCATATATTGTATTTATACCAAGCTAGCTAACTGGGAGCAAGCATAGTTTAGTTAACATAGGGGATTAGGAGCCAGCATTTTGTATTCTGTGCCCAGATCTACCACTGCCTCTTTCCCTATTTGTAAACTGAAACTAGTGCTATCTCATATTGGGGGCTGTAAGACTTAACAGATGTTGCTCAACTGCTTTGAAATCCTCAGATGAAAATTATATATTGTGGTATGCCAGCCCCCCTTTCTGGCGCTCGCCCACTGGCGACAGTCTCTGTAGGCAGTGGGGCCTGAGGTAGTCCCACCCCAGTCCAGGTAAGTCTCTGGATCTTCCCCTCTCTTTGGCCACTCCCTACAGGGCAAGCAGGTGCAGGCCTTACTGTAGGCCTGAGGGGCTGTCTCCCCAACCTCACTGGGGAGGGCAGCAAGCCTGTTTGTGCCAGTGGCCCAGCGGGGTACCTGTTCTTCCTGTAGGCTGGGTGTCCAGGATCAGGGTCTCCTCCACTCTGCTTCCCCAGCAGTAGAAACCTCTATCTCAAAAACTCTATCTCCAAACTTCTCTCTCCAATACTCCAGCAGCTCCTTGCTCTCCTCCCCCCTCTTTAGTGCAGGGCAGGGTTTAAGCACACCTGGGTTGGTTCTTAATTGGTTCCAGGTGCCCCTGATTGCCCAGCTGTAACCTCTCTCCTGCCTGTAGGGAAGAGGGCTTTGAGCATTCTAGGGCTCACATATCGGCCCTGAAGTACCCTGCCGTAGCCATCTGGCTTGACTTTACCACAATATTCAAAGAATTACTGCATCTAACCATAGCCATTGGTTGTGCTTTACAAATTACTTTCATTTCTTGACCTGGCTCTAATTCCATTTATCAGCTGGAGTGCTTTTGGCTAGGAGGAAGGCCTTGATAATGGGAGAGTGACCTGACCAACAATAAGGACCATCTGGGCAAAAGGAAGACCCAATCTCTCTTCTTTCCATGGTGCACAAAGTGTTTGTAAGACAACACGTTTGTGATTAAATGGGGCAAGTAAACTACCTGACTGTCATTTCTTGAAATGTGAAGCTGGCAAGGTCATGTAAACATTCTACAAACCTAATGGTTAGTAGCTATATGAACAGAACTTTTTATATGTCAGTGGAGCTCTATGGATATGCATGGGGTACTCATCCACAGTCTAATGTAGGCTTTAAAGATCTAGATCCTTGTGGAAGGCCCACTGTTCAGAAGACCAGTATGAGATGCATGCATTGCTCAAGACTTTAGTATATGCTTTCCAGGCAGTGTTCAAATTATTTCCATTTCAGGCCAAGTTAGACATGGACTCGTCCTGCCATTTTGCAGCATTAAGTGTTTCTCTGGCCAGCTGAAGCTGAGCAGGGGAGAACAACAGAAATAAGAATCAAAACTAGAGCACTGATATCCCTCAGAACTAATCTTGTTTAAACACACACTGATGTTCTAAACCACTGGGCACATTCGTGAATGGAATTCAAGCTTGGACAAGGTTCATCTTCATCCGAGAAATGGCTGTGGTAAATGACAGAAGCTACAAAACGTGGCCAAACCAAATCCCTTAAGCCCTCTTTCCTCAGCTGTACCTCATGCAGTTGTTTTGGAAGCAGAATTCTCGAGCATACTAAAATGCTGCCAATCTATAATCATTAATAAGGAGATTGCAACTCCCCAGCTCCATTTTTGCCAGCGAAAAGCAGCGGGCACTGCGCTACCATTTTTCTCCACCGGAGGGTGCCAGCTCCAATTTTCCCATTGAAAAGAAGCGGGCGGAGCGCTGCGCTGCCATTTTTCTCCACCGGAGGTCGCCAGCTCCAATTTTCCCATTGAAAAACATTGTGTGCTGGGCTGCCATTTTTCTCCACTGGAGGGCGCCAGCTCCAATTTTCCTATTAAAAAGCAGTGTGCGCTGCGCTGCCATTTTTCTCCACCGGAGGGCGCCAGCTCCAATTTTGCCAGCGAAAAGCAGCAGGCGCTGTGCTACCATTTTTCTCCACCGGAGGGCATAATTCCAATTTTGCCATTGAAAAGCAGCGTGCGCTGCACTACCATTTTTCTCCACCGGAGGGCACCAACTCCAATTTTCCCATTGAAAAGCAGCGGGCGCTGCACTACCATTTTTCTCCACCGGAGGGCACCAACTCCAATTTTCCCAGCAAAAATCAGCAGGCTCTGCGCTACTGTTTTTCTCCACTGGAGGGCGCCAGTTCCAATTTTGCCATTGTAAAGCAGCGTGCACTGTGCTACTATTTTTCTCCACCGGAGGGCACCAACTCCAATTTTCCCAGCGAAAATCAGCGGGCTCTGCGCTACCGTTTTTCTCCACCGGAGGGCGCCAGTTCCAATTTTGCCAGCAAAAATCAGCGGGCTCTGCGATACCATTTTTCTCCACCGGAGGGCGCCAGATCCAATTTTGCCATTGAAAAGCACCGGGCGCTGCGCTACCATTTTTCTCCACCGGAGGGCGCCAGCTCCAATTTTCCCATTGAAAAGCACCGGGCGCTGCACTACCATTTTTCTCCACCGGAGGGCGCCAGATCCAATTTTCCCATTGAAAAGCAGCGGGCGCTGCGCTACCATTTTTCTCCACCGGAGGGTACCAACTCCAATTTTGCCAGCAAAAATCAGCGGGCTCTGCGATACCATTTTTCTCCACCGGAGGGCGCCAGATCCAATTTTCCCATTGAAAAGCAGCAGGCGCTGCGCTACCGTTTTTCTCCACCGGAGGGCACCAACTCCAATTTCCCCAGCGAAAATCGGCGGGCTCTGCTCTACCGTTTTTCTCCAGCAGAGGGCGCCAACTCCAATTTTCCCAGCAAAAATCAGCGGGCTCTGCGCTACAGTTTTTCTCCACCGGAGGGCGCCAACTCCAATTTTGCCAGCAAAAAGCACCGGGCTCTGCGCTACCATTTTTCTCCACCGGAGGGCGCCAGTTCCAATTTTGACATTGTAAAGCAGCATGCACTGCGCTACCATTTTTCTCCACTGGAGGGCGCCAGTTCCAATTTTCTCATTGAAAAGCAGCAGGCGCTGCGCTACCATTTTGCTCCACCGGAGGGCACCAGCTCCAATTTTCCCAGCGAAAATCAGCGAACGCTGCACGGCCGTTTTTCTCCACCGGAGGGCGCCATCTCCAATTTTCCCATTGTAAAACATCGTGCGCTGCTCTACCATTTTTCTCCACCGGAGGGCGCCAGCTACAAATTTCCCATTGAAAAGCAGCGGACGCTTTTCATAAATAAGAAAGTTCTTAAGTTCATAAATTAAACTGTTCACCTTGTTGCCACCTCCTTCCCCCCACCTCCACCCCATATGTCTGCTCCTGCCTCATCTCCTGTGACCCCAGGACCATGAACTCCCTGGGAAAGATCCTGCCTTCTTGGTTACTGGTCTGTGTGATGGGGCCCTGAGTCCCGAGCAGGGCTCCGAGGAGCTGCCGTTTTTACTCCTAAATAGCCATCACTTTGCTGAGCTCTCTGGGCGAGGTGAGTTAGCAAAGTGCAGTGATGTTCAGGATTTAGGCTGATGGTGCAGATCACAGAATCTGCATCGAGGTTATTTGTTGCGTTGAATAAACCATGGACCAGGATCTCACACAGGGCCTATGTCAATCTCGTCACTGCCACCTCCGTGCCTCGTTATCAGGAGTTCAGGATTCTGCTGCAGCCACCATTTTTATATAAATATTGAGTTTTCCATTTGCCACGTTTCTCCTCGTGCATGGATTGTCCTGTAGAGGAATGCATGCCTTGCCTCAAAACAACCTAAAGCATTGGTTTTGCTGAATGCATGTGGGAGTTAGAGAGGGAAAAGCTGATTTATTTGTGCAGCAGGTAGGTGTGCGAGAGAAAATTCAAATTGATCAAAAAATTAAATATTCATAGGACATTATTCATTAAGATTCATCTTACCAAGTGGGTGAAATGAGGCAAGAGAAGAAATTAGCTTGCTTGAGAGTGTCAAAGTGATTATGTGATTAAATTGCAATTTATAATTTCTCCTTCAAAAATGTTACTTCTTGATTTGTGTTTCTGCCCCCTCTCTATTTTTCTTCAAGTTTCTCATTATATTGTATGCGAACAGAAAATGGCTAATGCTTGTCTGAAGTGAAAGCAGGCACACGATTATATGTTCTGGATGTGTGGGGCCACCAGGTCCTTGTTTCTCATGTACTTTGCATGTCCCGGGTTGTCTGCCTACCTTTCCTCTGATTTATTTTTCTTTTAGCCTACTAGCAAGTCTTGCGAATGGTCTTTGTGCCATTAACAATCCTCTCACCCCTAAATACAGCCCTGGCTTTCACTTTTATTCCTTTAAAAAGACCATTTTTACAGCAGTGGAAGTGAAGCAAATCTGTAGCATCTTGTATTGTTATACAGGGTAATCCAGTGTAACAGTGAACGCACAAAGGGATTTGGGGCAGAGCAGAACAGTGCCCCGGTGTTTACCCCTCTAATCCTACTACAATGTCAGGCAGGCAGCAGCTCAGTTCCTTTCTCATATACATATCCTAACTCCCTCAGCATGTTCAGAGCAAGGAAACCTCACCAGCCAGGGCAGGGAAAGCTTGGTCTAATATTTCACCCAGTTTCAATCAGCCTCTTGTTTTTGTCATTGCTCCTAACCCAGAAGGGGAAATTTTTTATTTTTTTGAGGCCCAATAAAGATGTAGTGGCATATGCTGGTGGCTGAAAAAATACAATATTAATTCATGGCTTGTTTATGAACAACACAAGGTTTGCCCAGGTTAATTAGTTGAGGTAGGCTTTACTTCAAATGAACGAGCAGGCAAGGTTGTATAGCTCTTTGTCACCCAGTTTATTTGTTCATTTTCTGTTTTATTTGGAAATACATCTATAGAACAATAAATAAAATCACCCATGACAGGGCTTATGTCTGCAGCAAGCATTTAAACCCTGCCAAGGTAGTAATCCACCGAGTACTAGCAGTTATCTGCCTTGGCAGGAGTTTTCTAACTATGGGACAGGTGGTTAGGTGAGATAGTGGAATTTGTGCCAAGCGACAATTTACAGGGAAGGTGCAGGCAGCTGGGGGAGGGTAAGACATGAAAAAATGACTGGCCGCTACATGCTGCGGAGATAGGAGAATCTCCTGCCACAGAAGAGCCATCACAACAAAGCAGTCTTTGCTCCAAAAGAAAGAGAAACTCTCATCTCTGAGCCCATTTTTCTGGTTCCCAGCAGATGCTATTATATTAAGTAATGGCTTAATCTGTGCTAACATGAATGGTCAAGATTAATATTAAATTTACATTCTGTTTCTCCCATCCACCCCTTCGGATTACATCAGAGCTCTCTCTGGCAGCAGGATTAGTTTGAGTTTGGAAAACATATGCTGCTGATCAAACATTGTTACAGGCTAGATGGGCCACTTTGCTCCTTGGAGATGCAAAAGAATTGACCTTGTCCATTAAGCAAGGAGCTGGGTTCATGTGAAATTAAATATTTAACGCAAACACGAGAATTACAGGTGTTGGAGCAGGGAGAGAGAGGGGACCAGAGCTTGCTACAAAGGTGTGTTTTGGCAGGTGCGAATTGGGAGAGGCTAGAGAAACTGTTTCTCCAACAGATGCAGTGGAAGAAGACCTAGGAAGCTGAAGCCTTTTCTCTTGTGAGGGAATGCAAACCCTGTTGCATTACTGACCTGCCAAATAGCTTCGGAAGGTCTCCAGATCTAGTGTGCCCTGGTTTCTCGAGGATCCCAGACATGACCAGGGAGTAATAGCTGCTAGTCAAACAAGGGCCCTTTGCCCCTGGAGCTGCTGCCAGAGGACAAGTGAGACATCCGCAGAACTAGTGGCAATGGGCAGAGCAGAGAGAAACATGTTTCCTCCGCAGTGGCCAGAGACGGCCATTTTCTCAGACACACGCTCTGCTCGGGCACTCAGATGCCACCATGATGAACCTGAGGAGAGACCTCAGCCCCCCTGGCATTTCTTGGACAGTGTGATAATCCGGAGCAGCACATTAGGGTCCGTGGTCTGGCCACGCTCCTCTATGGCCCAGGAGTCCTTGTTGCTGTCTCAGTCCTTCTCACTGTTACCCCTAGGGATGGCAGCTCCTCAGCAATGGTAGCTTTCCGCACTCTGCTGTGGGGGAAACATGGATTTTTCCATAGCTGGTGCCTCAGGGCTTTCGATACACTTGGCATGCTGTCCATTTCCATAAAAGACATGCCATCTCCTGCGTGTGCTATCTTCATCTCTGTCACCCCATCTCAGCGTTACAACTCTGGGCATCTCCCCATCACACAGTACAGTCTCGTCCTATCCTCCAAGTTTCTCTCCTACCCTATACTCTCGCATCCTCTCTCCCTAGGAGACACTAATTTCTCCAAGATCACCTGCCTGGTATAACCTTCCTCAACCACAGCCTCCAAAGGGTGCTCTGCACGAGGCTGATTCCCCTGTCCTTTCTGCGTGCCAACCTTTCAACTCAAGGGTCTGGGTCCTGCTCTCCCCCCTTTATGATGCGTCCCCTCAGTGTGTCCCAGAGATCACAGGGAGAGAGGCTAAAAGGTCACTCCTCCAGAAGTGAGGAGTTTAAACAGAACGTCTCCATCTCTTCCCTTCCTTTTGCAATGTGAGAACATTGCTGGCACTCCAAGGAGATCAGTGGTGGGGAAGTGTTTCTCAAAGCCACGTTGTGCATGAAAATGCTATCTGTTCCCCAGTCAGAGATGCAATGCCCCAGCCTGTCAGCGTCCACAGGGATTCAGCTGAGTGCACGTATTAACCCATGCTAATGTTAATCTTTAACTGAAGATATCCACCACTGTTACTGAAGTCCCTTGAAATCAGTGAAATGTCAGCATCAGGGCTGTCCAAAAATTTCACAGTGACTTATGATCCCTCTTGGTTCTGAATTTCATCCAAAACTCGAAACTCTGGGAAGCTTCTTCAAAAGATCCCAAGGGGTCTCCTTCTCTCCACACATTTTCCTCCCAAATTTTTCACTCTAATTTCTGCTTCAGTGACAACTTTCTGACATGTCCTACTCAAAGCTACGGAAAACATTGATAAAGTGGGTGAAATTCACCCCATGCAGAGAACCAGCATCAGGTCTTTCCGACTCTTACCTCCCGCTTAACCACAGGACTTAAATGGAACAAAGTGATGAATTGGCTTTGTGCCGGCCCTCCGTCTGGAGGTGAATTTCATCCCCAGTGCCCTGAGTTCCATACCACTCTGGGCCAGATGCACTTGGCTCATTCAGCAGGCACTTGCCTTTATTGCATGTGTAAAGCCATGTAATATTTACATGTTCCCTCATCCAGTTCCCAAGTGAGTTACTTATAATTTTATAAAAAGAAAAGAAATTAACCCCCCTGATTTTGTTTCACTTAAACCTAAAGCCTTTAATATAGCTTTCTCCTTCAAGATAAGCTACAGTAAGTGAGCATGGAGAACACATCCCTGAGCTTTTAATCAAGCACTTAAAAAAGAGGAATCAAGTTGAGTTGCCTTATGGGCATATTCCAAGGATGTATTTTTTTTTAGGTAACTAAAACAGTGCGGCATGATTTGCTTTAATAGTTCATAGCATCACGTAGATTGAAGTCACCTAATTGCTTAGCATCTACATGCTGGAACAAAGTGGGGGGGGCAAAAATTGACAGTATTCAAGGTGGCCGATCCCAGTGCAGCTAACCAAATTATCCAAATTAACAGACCTTGCAAGATCATTGCAAATAGGAGGATATGGTCTGGTTTCTGAGTTGTAGCTGAGGCCCTGTCTATAGTGGGATTTTAACCATCAGTGTAGCTGTCACAACCAACTTTTACTGGTGCAGCCTACTCCGGTCTGAATACATCATCTGCCAGCGCATGTGCTAAAGCTCAGGTAAAGTCTGAAACCTGGGTAACTCGCACCAGAATGAATCTGGTCTGCAGTAGGAGTTTGCAGCTACACAGGTGGTTAAATCCCAGTGTAAGAAAGGTCTAAGCATGTCCCTAGACAAAGAAGTTCCCTTATGAGACCTGTAACAACATGAGGAAAACAGGGATTCTCTTTTCCCAATGCCCTTTTTTAAAACGCTCAATTTTTTTAATGGAAATAATATTCAGAAGAAAGGGACAGAGGTGGGGGACAAAGTAGGAGCTACTGCGTTGCTAAGAGAAGCACTGCGGGCAAGGGTAGAGGGTTTGAAGTGATGACGCAGACTGCAGACGGGAGATTATAGGCAGAGAAGAAAACACCCTCCGTAATATATAATTAGAGCTTCTTAAGCCAGCAGCCAATAATTTTCCAGCAAGGCAGAGTTAGATATAATGATTGTGGTGGGCACTCACTAAGATATTTCAACTGAGATGTCCTTTCTGCGGTTTTTCTGAGTACCAAAACAAGTCAACCATGGTAATGTTTTAGGTAATAAATATATGAAGCCTGTGACAGTGTCAGGTCCTAAGAGGAATGTGGAGTAAATGAAGAGCCTGCTGTGTTATTTTCCGATTCCAGCTATGTATGTGTTCTTAATTGCATGTTCTGTTGGTTGATAAAGCTATGGAGGGTGAACACAAGAGTGAGTCTGTTGCAGAACTACCTTGCAAAGCACTGACAAACGAGATCAGGGAACCCATTAACGTTCTGGTCGTTCTCACATTTTGGCTGTGTGTATGTGTTCTCACTGTGTGCTGTGCGGGCTCTGGGCAGGTAGCCAGTACAGCAGACCTGGATGAAACTGCCCAATAATGCCACACAGACCCAGATTCAGTAGTGAAGGCTCCTGGCCAGATTTACTGTAGACGAAGCACAGTGTGAGCACCCTCGATCAATGTCTACGGTTATGCTAGGACACGTGTGCTTGTTGCAATGGACCAGCTCAGTGAATGGCGGGATTATCAGTTTCCCCCCAGGCCAGTCAAAGACACTCCCTTTGAGACTCTCTTTTATACGCTGATAGAAACAAGTTATGCATTGACCTTGTGACATGGCTTGTTACCGACTTTTATCTTGTACGTGTCAGTTTGATCAAGCACCTCTATCCATCATGCTGTCCTCCGGACCTTATCTTAAAGGAGGGTCAGTGTGTTCTCGTTCTCTTGGGGAAGGTGTTTGTATAATACCAGGTATTTGGGGTGTTCTGGTACCACCTTTCTGAAGCATGCCTGCATGAGTGTCTTGTGCCTAGCACCTATTTAGGACCGTGTGTCTTTTCAATACCAGATTCTGTGAACTTGCTAGCCGGCCACAGCCTGGCTCCTGCTAACTTCGCTTTAAACCAGCAGGACCCAACTGCCGCTGTAGCTCAGATCTCCTCCCAGGCCAGTTATAGTAGGCCTTGTCTCTCAGACTTTCACCTTCTACTATAGTGGGTTGTCCCAAGAGCTCCGAAGCTAGCGCTGCTGTTGGACAGGCACGAGCTATGAGGGCATTCTGGGTAAAAGCATGCAAAGGAGAGAGGGGTGTTGTTTAACCACCGGCCACAGAACTCCTGAGCTCTCGATCTGACTCTGACATTATCTTCCTTTGTGGCCTTGCTCCAATGTTAATTACAGTTATTACTAACGTTCCTTGTTAATAAGTGAGTACCAAAAACAACCCGCTTTACTTCCAGTCTCCCAGCTCCAGCACTGCCGTGGAAAGTAGTTTTTCCAACCAAATCAGAGCGCAGCTTATCTACTTCCTGAAACAAATGTCGGGCCCCATTGCCATTCACCTCATCTCTGATCGTAAGGATACTACCAGCAACCTCGGTCCTGGGTCCAGGACTGGAGGCACAGAGCAGCTCACCCAGCATCCACAGTGAAAGTCAAGAGGCACTGACTGGCGTCCCCCGTCCTGACTTCTAACCAGTGTCTGTGCCCAAGGCTGCAATGCTGAGCCAATCCAGCAGTGCCAGAACTGAAGGCATTGCCACCTTTTTAGAAGCACATCATGACAGTCACAGAAACTTTGCATAATGAGAAAGATGACAGAGGAAGGATGGTTCAGGCACTAGCCGAAGATGTAGGAGGCCTGGACCCAGTACCCTAAGTTCAGGACTCTGCCACAGACTCCCTCTGGGACTTCGGGGAAGTGACTTAGCCTCTCTGTGCCTCAGTTTCCCATCCGTACAATGAGGATAACAGGACTGTCCTCCCACACAGGGGAGTGTGGAGATAAATGCATTCAAGTTAGTGAGGTGCTCAGATACTGCAGTGATGCGGGCTGTAGAAATAGATGACAGCACCAAGAAACTATAAACAGACCAGAAAGAAGACCTAGCAAAAGAAAGAGTCAATAATAATAGAAAAGAAAGGAAATATGCCTAATATATCACTGCACCTGAAAGGAGAACACTCGCCAAATGACACAGCAGGAAAATGAAGGCACCTCATAAAGCATAGATCTATTCCTATAAAGTTTAGAGCTAGTGCAGTGGGCTATTTAGGAAACGTGCAGAGCTCGAGGAAATTCACCCTGATTAAACTGCTCTAAATCAGGTTACTTGCTTGTTTCTGCTTTGCTTGTAAGACATCTTTATAATTACTTGGCATTGGCAAGCCATTCCTCAAGTTCTGGGCCAGGGTAGCAGAAGACATGACTGCTCATAACCCTAATGAACCATATTGATTACCATAGGGTAGTGTCTGAGATATAATCGGTCCCTTATTCTTCGGTTAGTTCTTACATCTGAATTCGCAGCCCAGACCTGACACAGAGTTATGAGAAAGTCTGTG
This sequence comes from Mesoclemmys tuberculata, assembly GCA_007922155.1. NCBI lineage: Eukaryota > Metazoa > Chordata > Testudines > Chelidae > Mesoclemmys > Mesoclemmys tuberculata. Next base: position 1,947,479 of record ML675705.1, read on the forward strand.
CTGTTACCATATTTCACAAAGCCAAGTTAAGCACCTGCACTCAGTTCAGTTGTAACCCAGATCAATCAGAGCTCCGACGTGAATGTAGTCCCTGTTTTTGAAGCAGTTTCCTAATCCTGTTTCCATTTAAGACAATGCTTGGTAGAAACTTTGCCCCCAGTGGGTTTATGAGCTAATGGTGGTGGCACTCTTCATTAGTCTCAGAAATGAAAGATCCACAGTTCTTTTACAGAACTTTGTTTTGTCCTCCTTTGTGCATGAACAAAGAAAAGTATTCAAAGCTCCATGTCTCAGGTGTGGAATTCTGTTTCCTCTCTCCAGAATGGGGAAAATAATAAGCAGAAAAACAGGAATTAGTTCATAGAATTGAAGGCCAGAAGACACCACTGTGATCACCTATGCTGAACTCCTCCATGATAGGGGATGTCACAGAGTGGTCCCTGCATCAAGCCCAGAATCTCTGTATGAGCTAGAACATACCCTTTAGAAGGGCATCCAATACTGGAATGACAGAGAATCCCCTATCTCTAGGGCAGCCGTTCCAGTGGTTAGTTACCCTCGGTGTTAAAATTTGTCCTGTTTCTAGTATGAATTTGTCTAGCTTGATCGTCCAACTGGTCCGAGTTAAATAACCAGAGGAGGTTTGCATCAGCTACCACAGATATCAACCTTTATCTGAATTGCCAAAAGCGTTAAAGTTGCATCCAAAAAATAGCTTCAAAGAGTAATTTGCCAGGTAGTCCTGACCAGCGTTGTACAGAAAGCTTGTCACTTTGGCACCTCTTTTGGTGCTAGCATTGGTGTCCCCACCTCAGCCTGTGTAGGCATTACTCCTTCACCTGGTCACCGGTGGTGGAAGCCGAGATTGAAAGCAATACTGCTAATCCATTTATTGAGGCACTTCTTCCACAGACTGTGCAATGAATCCGTACCTCTTCTTGCCCACCAGCACATGAGCGAAGCCTGAGTGTGTCTTGTGACAGATGTGCAGTCCCTATCTAGCCTGGCACAAATACTTTATATGAACACATATAAGGGCCCCCGATCCTTCTGGCTATATTTAAAATCCCCACTCAACTACTCCACCAACCAACCCCCATTCAGACATCAGCCCACCCGCTGCCCTGTGTCCGATTTGTTGTCAGTGACTGTCACACTGCTGATAATCCCACACGGGCATGCAGGGATGTAGTCTGGAAACAGAGACGCAGTGCAGCCATGTGAGCAGAACACTCCTTAACCCTTTCACTGCTCCTGCTGCTGCTCTGCTACTGGCACCAGTGTGAGGTTAGAGCAGCGCAGCAAGTGAATTCTCCCTGGGCATCGCTGGAACTTTGGGCAGCAAGGGAAGAGTTAACAGTTGTTCCCCAAGTGGGGTCAAAGTTGAAGAGTGCTTTTCATAATCAGCCAAATAGCACAACATGTCTCATTGTTTTGCCTTTTCAATCTCAACAAGACTTGTGCTTTTAATTTTCACTACTCTGATTCACATGTCAAAGTTTATGAGCAATTCGCTCCCTCAGAATTTGGGTTTGGGTCCGTTTCCCACCCCCCTACACACCCCTTTAGAAACTTTCACAGTTGTCGAAGCCTTGGCTGTTTGTGTGCTGAAATGTACAAATCAAGAGCTGTCACAGCTCTGTTGAGGAAGACCCCAAGAATAATTCCCTCAGCAAAATCAGCACAGATGCATTTCATTCTGCACAGAGCAAGTTTCTGTCTCTGCATTCTAAGAACACTGTTCTAAAATTCACTGTTGAGATTTTCTTCTTCTTTTAGTTAAATGAATGGAAATGGAAAATCCTTCAACTTATTTTCTAGGTCTCCCTGTAGTTATCACAGCTGGAGAAGCAGGGCTACTGTAAAAGCACCTTCTTAGATTTCTAAGACACCAAATGTTATTTTCATTAGCTGTAGGAGAAACTCCTCTACCTGCCACATTGTTGAGCTGTAGGGGAGAGGCCCATAATACAGACCAAGAGTATTCTGTGGTTATTATATTGGGGGCCCCAGGTGCATATTAAGGGGACAATATATCTCTGACAGACCTCAAATGGATTTTGCTCCCATATACCCAATGAAATCACTGAGGTTCCATTGGTTTAAAGCTGGTGTGTGAGCTCAATTTTGGACTAAATCAGATCTAAAATATTTCCAAGATAATGGGTCTTATTCACATGGATGAATTGTGGGGGAACAGAGAAGGATTATAATATATAATTATAATTTATATTTTAGTAGCACCTAGAAGCCCCAAACAAGATCACAACCCTTTGTGCTACACACTGTAGAAACACATAACAAAAGGCAGCCCTGCTTCAAAGAATTTCGAGGTAGACAAAGGGTGGGAGGGGAAATTGAGGCACAAAGAGACAATGTGACTTGAGCAAGATCAATAGAATTCCTAGTCTCTTAATCCCTGTCCTGTGCCTGACCAACTGTACATAAGACATATAAATGCTCAGTTGCATGTCTGTCTGGCCATGGACAAAGGATGAGAAAACAAACGTGTGACAGACATTAGTCTCATTGCTTCATGAACTGCTGGACGGTGCTCGGATCCTGCAGTGATTAATGTGTTATCAGAACCTAACGAATAGAAAAGACGATAGTAGCAGGGCATGTGCTGCCACGGAGCAACAAGCGTTGGCCTAAGGAGCAGTCCAGCAGAAGGCAGCTGTTGGGAATAAGCTGCAGCCAGCGATTGGCTGTGATTTCCAGCCGGAGGAGATAAATGAGGCCGTGGCTCCACAAAGTGGGCAGGTGAGACAAAACCTTCCCAGCAATTGCTGAAAGAGGGACCCTGCAGTATTGGTCCAAGGTCAGGACTGTGTCTTGTTACTTTTCCGTGTATTTTGCATTTGTGTGGAAGGAAACCAGAGTTGAGTGTGGCTGCCTGGTTCCCCCCCAACTAGGGCCAGGCCTGCCAGATGGCAATCACGTCATTACTTAGTCCTGCCTTGAGTGTGGAGGACGGGACTAGTTCTGCTGTCATTCTGTGTGTTCTGCCCTTCCCACAATGCTCAAAAAGCTGGTCAATTACACCTCAGACCAGTGGGTTGGTATTGCTGTCTTCATTTAATGGGAGGGAACAGAGGAAAGTGACTCCCCCAAGATCACACACAGAGTCAGTACCGCAACGCAAGAGTCCTGACCCCAGTCGCCTGCTGTAACCACCAGGCCACACTTCCTCCTTGCACAAAGCTTTGACAGGGTGCTCCATTCTGGTCTCAAGCGGCCGATCCCTCCTGCTTTGCCATTGCTCTGAACTTGCCTTTCGACAGAAACAATTCACTCTTTTTTCTTCATGTTTTAGTCCTCCCTGTGCTAGAAAAGCAGATTACTGCACAAGCCCCTGTATGTGCACTTTGCAAAACAAAAGGAAAAACACAGCTGAGGAGAGGAGGAAAAAGCTTCAAATCTTCTTTGCGTTAATCTGAGGGAACAATTTGCTGAGTGATTCTTTAAGCCCTTATCAAATGACCTTGCTCTGAGATTGGAGAGGTGCTGTCAGCTTCTGCCGGCTGGCTGGTGGGGGCTCGTCAGCCTCGCTTTTCTCATTAGTGGTGGTGCATAGGCATAGGTGGTGGATCACACACAACTTGTAGGGCCACTTTACAGATTCCGCCTTTTCCTTCATGAACCCCTGCTTCCTTAGAGTCCACAAAAGGCCAGAGGCCCCTTTGTCTTTTCACAGCAAGATGAGGGACACTCTTTTTTTGCTAACTGTGAACCAGCAGGGCCCTGCCTCTCGCCTTGTAGAGTCATTTACCACCCATACCAAATGCTACCAAACCGCAGTGGCAGCATTTTACATCTATGTTGCAGTCCCTTTGTGCGGGGGTTAAGATTTTTCGTGTTATGGGTGTTCTGCAGGCTCCGAGAGCCCTTTCTCTTTCCTAGCCCAGTGCTCTGATATGCTTAGATAAGTGAATTGTTTGGGTCTTAGCCAAACCCAACTCTACAAAAGTTGGATTCTTTTGTTGCTCTTGGATTCCTGCCTCTGCAGCCAAGCATAACTGGTACTCACTTTTAACAGCACTTACGCACTTCCCGTCTCTCCATCAAGCACAGCTTTTTCCGCAGATCCTCTCCCTGATCATCCACTCAAGTGATATTAAATTTTAAACAACGAAAAGGGAACATCTAATGATTTGATGCATTTTATGTCAGAGCTATATTGTCTGATTGTTAGAATCTAACCTCCCAGGGACAAGTGCCAGGACTTCCTCTGCCTTTATACAGTCCTGGAAATACTGCCGCTATGCACCGACTTATATTCAGAGGTAGAGCACCACACAGGCATTCATAGACATGATTCTTGACCTGTAGTACGGTTTCCGGTAGAGAAATGAGAGGCGCGCTCTCACATATTTTACTGTGTTTATTTTTAATTAGAAATGAGCCGGAGCTGCAAAATTCAGCCCTTTGAATGAATTTTGCATGGCCTTCAAAACAGGGATGTTTGGATCTGTTATTGAGTATTCGTATAATTGTAGTAAGTAGGGGCCCTGATTACAGATCAGGGCACCAATGTGCTAGACACTGAGCACGCATGTAATGAAAAGATGATGATTGTTCCCAGAGAGCTTGCAATCCCACTGTAAAATGAATGGCAACAGGGGGGTACGTAAAACAGAGGGGGAGAACCCAAGGTAACGGTCAGGCAATTATAACTCACGTCATTAGCAGCGATCACAGCACACCAGCTGCCCAACCATTGTTGAATGCTTTGCAGGCATCCCAGAATAAGTTGGATTTAAGGGGAGATTTGAAGGAGGATAATGTTATGACCTCATGGATTTTTACAGGAGCTAAGGTTTTGGTAAACCACTAGAGAAATAAGGGCCAGCTGCAAAATTCCAGTCCCAGTCTGGGCTATTTGGCTTTGGAGTTTTTACTATTGCTCAGTAAAATTAATTTTCATTTTGACAACTGGCTTAGTGGCAAATCTAAAGCAGCACTGGATTCATCCCTTCCCTTACCCTTTGCAATGCTTTCACAAACATGGAGCAAGCTGTCAGCCCCTGAAACACTGCTGGCTGTTGAAAGCAGTCAAGATCAAGGCAATAAGAAATTAAATATGCTCATTGGTACTAAAAATAGCAGTGCAGTTCCTCTTTGGGGATGCATGAAAAAGCCCCTTACACCAGAAAAACACTGGGCCTCTGCCAAGCAACAGATGCAAAACCCCGCTCCTGCATTGCCCTGGGAACTGATGGCTGTTATCTCTCCATGCTGGAGTTCCTATTTTTAGCAACAGATCAATGCAGCCTTTCTGGCCTCTGGAAGAAATTCAGGCTGTCCTGCCGAATGGTAGGTGTGAAGAAGCCTGTATTAAATATTAATTGACGTTAGACAAAGAGCCATTTCATCTTTGTCACTCAGGCAACACAAATGGAAAATCCATGAGGCCCCTTCAATTAGTTGGTGCTGACAAGGTTCTAAATGATGGGGTAGCAAGGGGGACGCATGCAGCGCATTACTGAAGTGTGAGCAATAAACCACAAGTGTCTTTGAGGCGTGTACCTCCTCCCCTTCAGATGAACAATAAACTTCAGGCTGAATGCTTTATTGATTCACATGCAATTGATTGGTAAATGGATTAGGTGACTGAAACAGATGGAGATGACAAATTCTATCATACTGCACTGCTCTTCCTTTACGGCCCTTTAGCGCAGGATCTCAATTCAAAGCATTTTACAAGTCAGTGGTAACTAAGCCTCACAACACACCTTGCTTCCTGCCCCTCTCCCCCCACATGAGAGACATTAGTTCTGTAATCCCCATTCCTGAGATGAGGAAACTGAGGCACAGAGGGTTGAAGTGACTTGACCATGGGCTTCTAGTGAATCAGTAACAGGGCTAACAATAGTCTTGGCTTCCAGTCCTTCCACTCATATCATGTAACCGATACAGCTGTTCAATTAATTTTTTTATCCTTAAGAATAGCCAGTCATCCAGGGACGGTGTCCCCTGCCCAATAACGGCGTTATTTATTTCCTTTCAGACATAGCTTTAAATTCCACTCACATCTATGTAGGAGATAATGGCACAGACAAACTGGCCACCCCTGCTTCTCTCCAGCAGATGTAACAGCTTGGACCTGGGTGCACTGTAGACAGAGGGGATTGATCCTCAACCCTCTGGCTGTAAACACAGGAGTCTTTACTATCTGAGTGAAAAGATCCAGCCAGGCTGTAGGAGTCTCATCAACCTCAGCTGAACCACCACTAGAGGGGACAGTGTGCCATACTGAGTGGGCTTGGATTATGCAAACATCTCATCCCCAAAATCCTGGGAGCGTTGACAGTGTAGTCCTAGGATGCAATGAGTGGAAAGCACTGAAACGTCCCACGGTTGCAGGGACCCTGAGATTGTATTCCCTAGATAACACGCGTACACGGTGTTAGCATTTCCAGCAGGCAGGTTAATTCTCTAAACTTCAAATGTGGTTCATCTGGAGGTAAGTATATTTGATCACTCAGGGGGAAAAAAATTAAATAGGAGCCCCATGCAAATAGGAAATTATGCAAATCACCTTATATATTAGACGGATAACGTTTTGTGGTTGCTATTTCAGCTTTCGTTTCCTGAATGCAAATTCTGACGCGATCTACTAAATGTGAGAGTGCTTGATATGCATGCTAATATCAGGCTGTTTCCCTTGATGCTCCGTGCTGTATGTTCTGGATATTTCCCTTCCACACAAACAATTCCTGGGAGGTGGGGGGGGCAGGGAGAGTGGGTTTGCGTTTCTTGCTGAGGTTTCTCAGAATTGTCTTCTCCCCTCTTCCTACTTTTTAAGTGAGTTTTCCGTGCTGGAGAAAGGGGCCAGGAAGCCAGGCCTAGAAGGTAACATCCTTGACCGACAGAATAGGAACAGTAAAGCCAGCAAGCTTCCCATTCCCACTGTCCCAGCCTGTGGACCTCTGTCCAGAGCTGGAGGCTCTCCCAGGGCCCGTTTAGTGCTTGTTGTCTCTGCTTAGACTCTTGGCAAGAGGGACACTGGTGATATTGATACTAGCCCTCTACTGACCATGCTGAGACCCACCGGGTCACTGCACACAGGTCTCCAAATGAGGTGTAAGGCTTACAGTCTGGGAAGGAACTAGAGGAGACGGGCACGTGGCAGAGGCAGCAGGGCCACTCTCATTTCCACTGGTTTGAATCATAAGTAACTTCAGAGACGTCAGTGGAATCAAAATGGCGTAAAACCGGAGAGAGGAGAATCGGGCATGGACTGAGCAAGCATCCACCCGCCAAAACTGAGATTTGTGGTGAAATATCTCCTTTTCCAGCCCTGAGTCACGTACGATACTAAGCCGCATGATGCTTCAGGGTTATAGTCCCCATTTAACGGAGGAGAAAAGAGAGGTGAAGTGATCTGCCCAACACTACAAGCAAACCAATGGCAGACGCAGAAATAGAACCTAGGAGTCCTGATGTTCAGCCCCACTAGGCCACACTGCCAGTCATGAGACCTCACTCCTGGCTGCCAATACTAATGTCATGGAAGAAATGTTGACAGGTCTTGGGTGTTTTTAAGGTGATGTCAATAACGAAGGGCAAACGTTCCAAGCTGGGCGATACTCTCGAAGGGGGGCTTCGCAGGTCTCTCGGGAATATGAAAACATCCTGCCTGTTCTTGAGGGCAGGGTGTAGCCCAGCATCAGCTGATGGCTACAGGAGTCAGGAAGAAATGCGTCAATCCCCAGGCCTCCGATGCAGCATTGCACAATTGGCTAAGCAGCCCTGCCCATCACATCTTCTCCTGAAACACCCAGCACTGGTGGATACTGGATTGAAAGACCAGTGGTGAGATCGCTTAGTAGCCCTTTCTGCTTGGAAGGCTCAGCTGGCTGACTGAACTACTTTGCATGTGCGCTCCTGTGAGAATAGGGCTTGATTAAATGCACAACAGGGTAAATTAAGTGGTGTGTTCTGCACTCTCTGCACACAAGTGGGAGGAATCAGTGTGCATAGGCAGGCAGGCATGCCGCGTGGCTGAGAGAAGCAGCCAGCAGCTCGTCCCTTATTAGCACATAATTTCTAGAACTGGAAACCAGCTGATACAGGGTTGCTGACCATAAACTGGTTACAGGCTGCAGTTTTCAAACGTAAGTGCTAAGCTGCTATTCTCTGGACTCTGTATGTTTCCAGCTGGGGACGTACAGTCTCTGACGACGTCGGTAAGAGGCCTAAAGGGAACGCAACCGATGTATGACAGGCAGAACATAAACTAACGCTAAATAGTAGGGTTATTAGTTACCATCTCTCCCGCACTGCGTGGGGCCTTGCAGCCCAGTCAGAGTCTGTACCCAACGAACATACAGGCTGTGAGGTGCCCTGAAAAGATGTAAGGAAGGCCTTGTGGCAGAGGCACTCAGCTGGGACTCAGGATCTGGCACCGCAACAGATTGCCTTTTTGATCTTGGGCAAATCACTTAATCTCTCTGTGCCTCGGTTCCCCATCTGTAACATGAGGCTAATAATCCTTGCTTTGCCTGTTCCTAGAGTATAAGCTCTTTCCATGCCTGGTCTTGTCTCAAACCATGTGTATGTCCCAAGGGGCCCTCATCTTTCTTCAGGCCGTGAGATGACAGCTTAATTCAAATAATAATGGGGTGCTGCCTGGCCCCTCAGAACTGGGCCTCTGATTCTAGCAAAAGCATGTGATGGCTAAGAATATGGGGAGAAGGGGAAGGAAATGGGAGCACAGCTGTTATGATAACATTGTGTGGCTGCTTGATGCAGGGAGAAATATCTATGTGGTCAGATTATATATATTGGGAATTATAGAATAAACTGCTGCTGGAATCCCTCCCTCAGACCCAGGGCTGTGAATATTAAAGGTTTCCAAAACTCAATAATTAGAGAGACATTTGCTCTAGGCTGTCCCTGCAAACTAGGAGAAAAAAATGAGATGAGCAGCCCTGATCTCGGTTCCAATCTCTAACCAATCCTTAATTGCCTCTCGCCTGAACTGCCAGACGCTGGGACTGTCAAGATGTGACTGTGTGAGCTGACAGAGGTCTCCGAAAAGGAGGAGCAAATTACAATAGGGTTTTCTTTAATAGCTTATTGACACACACAGCAAAATCTTTCAATGCCAGTGGGGAGCAGCAGTAACAATCACCTTAAAACTGTTGATTCTGAATGAGTGTCTTCCTCCAAATGGCAAGTCTGGACTGCAAATGAGGAGTGGCTAGTGGATTGCTCCACTGTGTTGCTCATGGGGTTAAAATAGGAACAGAATGCAGCTGTGAGAAGGAGAGCTCACCGGGAGTGGAAAATGGAAGCCAAAATCTCAGCACCCCTGGAGTGGGGTCCCTTTCCCTTTCTTCCTCTTTGGAAACCTTGCCATCACTTCTGCAACGTGCTTGGGGTAGCAGCATCTTAAACAGATGAAAAGACATGGATAATTTTCTGTGGGTAGATCCCTAGGAGATGGAATTGGCCCATAGGCCCCATGCAACTCCACCCTGTATAGACCAAGGGACAGGGTGTGCTCCGAACGGTCGGGCCAGGCTCCACCTTGGCTCTAACTTGTGGGGCGATCTTGAGCAAGCCAAGAGCTAATATCTCTCAGCCTGGCTTACCCCATGTGTAAAATGGGTCTGATGGTACTTCATCCACCTTCGTCCAAGGGTCTGAGATCTCTGGATTTCAAATGTTGCGTGATTGCAAAAGGCAGGAATCGGCTTCCCCGCTCCCGCTGGCTGTGCAGCAGGTGGGTGTGGTTTGAGAGAGAGGGGGCCGTGGAGAATGAGAATGGCAACAAACCACTCTTGTGTGCCCAGCTCCAGGAGAGACCAGTGCTACTGTGTTGGGGCTCTGGCTGCAGCAGAGTGGGCTGGAATTGCAGACAATGTGATCTCACCTCATTCCTTCCGGGACCCCAAGGGTACAGCATTCATGCTATGACAGGCAAGCTTCAGACGACGCTTGCGTTTATAAATGGCCTATAACAGATGAGTAGATATTAGCAGCAGAAATTATCAGGAATTTTTTGATGGAATGCTTGTTGGTTGGAAAATATCAGTTCATTGGGCAGGTTTCTTGGGTGCAGAATGGAATGTGTGTGAGCTCTCTGTCGCTCTCACGCCTACCAACAGCCTCCCAGTTAGTGCACTCTCGAGGTACGTAGGAGCTACAGGTTCAAGTCCATGCTCTGATTTAGTCAGAGATCTCTCTCTCTCTTTCACATATTTTTTCTCAAAACATTTTGAAAGTTCACAATTTCTTTCCCCTGAGGAATAAAAACAAAATTTAAAATCTCATCATTTTTTGCAAAAGGGCATTCTTGTTTTCCAGCCAGCCCTAGTTACAGATATTACAGATGTGGCTAGTGCGTGTTAGATGGTTATAAACAATCTAGTGACCTGTTAGTTAATCAATCATTTATAGAGTCTATTTATTAAAACATCCATTAATCATGCATTAACCCTTTTTAAATGATGCGAAAATTGAACCGTAATACAAAATGTGGTTGTTATTACTCCCTCCGACTTATTGCATGGCCTGTAACCTTCAAAATGTTCCCTTCACATCTTTCTCTCTCTTCTCTTCATTCCCTTCTCACCAACTCAGGCCATCACAGGAGCAGGGCCTAGCTCTTTGATGACATTTGCTCCTCACTGTCAAAACTATATTAGTGCTGGCTTGTATCTGTCATGTTTCAGAGGGAAATCAGAATTTTCTCGTAAGCCCTTGAGTTGAGAAATTCACTAGGGGCGAGGATAGGGAGAGGCACTACTCTGTTGATGTGTGAGCAGGCAGATAAATAACTCCAAACAGGCTTATAAAATTATAGGCTTGTTCTAACCCCTGAAAGTGTTGGGAATCTAATTACTTTCCCTTGTGGATGCATATAGAAATTCTCTGTGCATTCACTTTCTTTTCACATACTGGGCTGTGAAACACTGAAAATTTCAGGGAGAAATAAAGTACCCCAGTTCGGTCTGTTTTACAAGAGCTCAAATATCGGGACTGTAGGTTATGGTTTTGCAAGCAGACTGCTCTGAGACAAGAAGATAAGATCAGGTGACATACTCTGCTTTAAAGATGCTGTAATACTTTTCATTAGAGTTTGGATTCTGTAACATACGGAGACTATGTGGATAATTCAGTAAAAGGTTGTAGTGCCTTGTTTGGGTATTGCTATTGGGTATTGTTTGGGTACTGCTATTGCTCTTCCTTTGCACCCAGCTATGCTCTAGCTCCAACTAGGGGACAAGTCAGCTCGGCTTGGAAAGGGGAGCTAGACAGTGAACGAGCTGTACTTGCCTGTCTGGTAACTGAGCAAGTCTGTCTCTGCTACGCCTCCGGAGTGCCACTCCAAGCATGGCAGTGCGGCTCATCTCTTCCACCAGACAGGGTTAAGTTCATCTGCTTTAAGCAATCCATAACCACCAGCTCATTATAACAAAATGATCTGGAGCAGGGGAAGCTGTTTGGAGAGGCGATACCAAGTGAGTTGGAGCAGGGAGGAGAGGGATGGGACAGGTGGCTTTTGTCCAGCTCTTCCCTGGTGTTTGGCAGCAAATGTTGATGCCTTTTTAATTTGCTTTGAGATGGTTCTGTGGGAAAGCAGGAGGCTGACCCAGCAGCATGCCGGCCCTGCCTATGCTGCAGCTACACAACTCCCTCTGCTGGAATCTTCCTTAGCCCAGACCCTGGGATGGGCTTCCGTGTGTTCTGGGCAGCGCCGCTGTGCACACATTCAGGCTGCAATGCAAACCCAGCTGAGCGCTGTGCTCGCAGCTGCCTGCAGTGGAAGCACACTGGGTGGGAGTGTTCACAGGCCACGCTGGGCAGCCTCCGGCATGGAAAGCCAGCCTCGCAGCAGCCCGATGCTCTGCTCTGGGGGTAGTCTTTCGTCCCAGTCCGGCATGGGGATCCGCGTGAGCCTGTTGCCTCTGCTTTTCCCTGCCATGAGCGTTTGCTCAGTCACAAGGTTAAAATGAAATGCTCTGCCAGGATTTAAGCGTGATGCCCTTCTTGGGTCCAGTTCTCAGTTATATTATGGCCCCTTTCTGCCACGATGGCAGTGTCCAAGAAAGATGCATTGCAGTAGCCCCCTAAGGATGCCCTCATGCAGCAGGCAACCTTGGGGGAAGCATGGCAGGCAGACAGCCTCCATAGCAGCCTGGTTCTCAGTCCCCAGAACAGGGTGTGGCTCCAGGACATGTCAGGTTACCTGGTGTGCGGCACTGTGGCTATTCTCTGCTTCCCAGACCATGCGGGGAGCACAGAGGACATTAGAGCAGTCCTGAAGCTGCTGCATGGCTGCAGGATAGAGGATAACAGCCACATCCACCTCTGTCCCAAGCACAGGAATGGAGTAGCAGGGAATCAGGCCCCACACTCCCCCCCAGCATCAGAGAACGTTACTGAGTATTGGATTTCTTTAACTTAAATTGGGACACGCCGTTTCCCATCCTTGATTTGGAGCCAGTTCTTCCAGCAGAGGCCCTTGCAAGGCAGATTGATGCTCATGTGGGACACAAGGTCAATCGCTAGGTGCTTTTTCGGGTGCGGCCAGGTAAAGAAAATCATCGTCACTCAATATTTCTCCCATAGTACGCAGCCCTGAGGCAAATCAGTTACAGAGGCTGTCTGGAGGGCTCATCTATTTGCTCTAGCAGAGCGCAGCAGCTTCATTTCAGAGGAAGTGATGGAACTCGCTCCAGCATATAAACTGGACTGAGGGGACGCAGCAGCGTCTTGGAAATCAAATGCAAACAACTGAATAGGAAAAACCAGTTGTTTAGTTTAATAAAACCAACTCTGAACATAGTGTTTCACGGCTCCTAGGGTTCCACTTCAATGCAAACAAGAGACTGTTTCCTGAGATTGTTACCCACGTGCTACAATACTCTTTGCAATACAAGTTTTTCACACCTCTATTGCTTGTATCTCATTGCCAGCCCACGGAGCTATCCCGTTTCCTTATTTCTCAGTGTTGGAGGTTTATCTTCATCCATCATTTCTGTTGCACAGTCACCTTCCTTTCTTTTACAGTGCTAGAGGGATGCACTTTTTATCTCGAGGCACTTAACATTCATTAAGAGATTCATAGTGGCACCATTCTATTCAGCGTATGTTGGGGAGGAGGGAGTTTAGTATTACCATGCCTCTTTTCAGAGGAGGGAAAACTCAGTGCAGAGAGGTGAAGTAATTTGCATAAGGTCACACAGCAATGGCAGAAACAGGAATAGAATCCAGGTCTCGTGAGCCCTTGTCCCAGGTTGTAGGCACGTGGCCATGCTGCATCCAGTAGCCACATCCAGCCGTCCTTTAAACAAACGCCAGTGGAGTTGAGTTAGGGATGAATTTGGCAGCAGTTTCCAGTCACAGGATAAACTTCCCTACTTCAGAAAAAAATGGAGCTAAACTCCTGCTAGGCCGGTCACAAGCATCTTCAGAGGAAGAAGACTCTGCAAAGCAACTGCCGTGTTGTCTTTTCGGCCCCACTGATCCCCATTAGGAAAGTTCTCAGTGCAATGCTGCCTGCTGAGAGCAGCCCTTCAGAGCCCGTCACCAGAGCAGCGAGACTGGCACACACAGAACTGAGAAACGCCAAATGGCAAAGTCTCAGGGGAGCTGTGCGCGGGCTTCCTATTGCTTGCAAACCTCACATAGGCATAGACAACTGACAGTTAGGATTGCATCGATAAAGAGAAAGCACTGAGCTGGGAGTTAGCTCTTTTATCTGCCTTTATAAGTGGACATATGTAGTCAAGGTGCAAAACTACTCCTTAAAGTCATGCCTGGCAACTATTACCTTATTTTTAACCCTAGCCATCCCAAATAAAAAAACATTGTCTATGCCACTGCCTCAGGGAGTGCACAGGGGGAGGTCATGTAAACATGGGGCTGGACACAGGGGTACAGACCAGAACACTTCTATAAGCATAGAGCACACTGTAGCCATACAAGAGTGTAATCTATATAATGTGGCATTATATCCTTGAGAATCACCACAGCTATTCAGCATTGGAAAGCTGAGATCATCAGCTTCACAAGGGCACCTAGCACAAATTTCTAGCTAGGATGGTTCAAGAGACATTACAGCATAAAATGGTCACTGATCTCAAGTACTGGGGGGTGGGATGGGGAAACCAGGCCATGTATTAGCATCCCAGGATAGTGCACTGGATGTGAAGTGTGAGATGAGAAAGGTCATCCAGTCCATCTCTTAGGAGCTCATGCAGAACTGTTTCCTACAGCACACAATTCATTTGGATAGCAGCCAGAAAGACAGCTTACTTTGGAACCCTTGGGCTCGCCACAGCTGCGCCTTCCCCCAGTCTCACAGCCTCTGCAGAGAGGAAATGACTGCCCTGGGTCATACAGCAGGCCAGTGTCAGAGCCAGGAATGGAATGTGGGCTGCTTCCCTCCCAGTGTGTAAGACGCCTATCCGATATAATTTGATCAATCCGTATGTGTTTTAAAGGTCTTTGCAGTCCATCTATAAGGCTGTTGTGCTATCTTCAGTTCTTGCACTTCAGTCTATACGGTGGGTGGGACCATCCCATTGTAAAGGGCTTTGCAATACCCCAGCCTAGAGGGGGAAGATTGGGACAGAACTCCAATGAGTCAAATTCATCCCTTGTGTAAGTCCAGTGGAGGAAAGAGGGTTGCACCAAGCATCAAACGATTCTCATCTAATCTAAGGTTGACTGCACAAACTGAATGATGGAAACAGGTTTAGCTTACAGGATCATCCAAGGTAATTATTACAGTCAGAGCCTGTGTGAATGGCAGCTTTGGGGGCTTGCTCTAACTTGGCCATGCTAACACCACCGCAGGCAGGTTAACTGAGAGCTGGCAGAGATCTTGTGGGAAATTGTGCATGTTGCTACTGTCAGGGGCATAGCATGTGCTTTGCATCCTTAGAGAAGAGACTAGCTACACAACAATGAGCTGCAAATTTTGTCACCAACAAAATGAATGGCACCAGAGTTCATTTGGAAATGTGGGAGCCCTGCTACCCGGGGTTATTAATGTCACTGAAACATAAGATTAAGGTTGTGTTTAGCAGTCGAATGTCCTCAGATCTGGATGAAAAGACCAGTGAAGCGTTCAGGCTGCTAGCCTCTGTGCTGGCAGGAAAGATAAATGGCTTCTGTATGTTGCATTGCAGTGGTAGCTGTCCCATTATGTTCATGACATATGCACTGAGAAGTTAGATAAAAACATGACTATTCTTGCTGGAAGGTTGCAAAGTAGCTCTATTTTATTTCTGAGAATTCAGGACATACAAGAACCCAATACCAGAGAGTGACAAAGCAAGCTTCTCCCTAAAACAGAGGGGCACAAGTCACCCTCCCTAAATATAGGCTGGCAGTCTACAGACTGACTGCTGCTCCCAGATGTTTCACTACAGAGCCTGAGGAACTCCTATTTCACCCTCCTCCTTCAAGTAATAACGTGCGATTCCAACAGTCCGGAAAACACCGCCGAGAGCAATTTTTATCTCTGTGTGGGGTGGGGTGTATGTATATATCTCTTCTTTAATAGACCTCCAGTCCTTTACAAGGTGCGTGAGTGTCCCCATCTCTGTTTTACAGATGGGGAATTTACAGGCTCAGAAAGGAAGTTTTGCCCAAGGTCACACAGTGAATCAGTGATAAAGCAGGGACTATAACCTACAAGTAGCAAGCCACAGTCCATACTTTAACAACAAGAAAACTGTCCCACAATTAGCATGGCTTTTTTTTATTTCTCAAAGATGCAGGTCTCTTCCTTGAGAGAGAAACCGTTAAAGGTGACCAGCATATTTTTCCCCTTCTTTGGGGGGTGATATCTGAAAATTCTGTGATGGAACTCAACAATGCAGAACTGTTCTGCTGTGGAACAATGCAGAACTGACCAGCATCTTGGAATTTTTCATACCTTGACCATGTTTATTAGTAAGAAAACAGGTGATGTTTAATAAGAGCCATTGCAGAGCCTGATGGATGACAGTGCCTGAGAAATGGAAAGTTTATCATCTTAGGATAGTCTCCATGTTCGCCATAGTCCATCATCCACCTACATTTTGTTACATTGATTTTAGCCTCGGTGGTGTTGCTTAAACCCTGAAACTTATATAGAAAGAAGTTACAGCAAATGAGAGTGTGACTAATTTGAAGCATTCTCCCACTCTTACTTTTCTTGTATAATGACAATATGATTAATGAGCACTGAATCTCAATAACCTAATGTTCCAGTCTGATGGACTCCCTATGCCTTCAGATCCCAGTTGGTTCTAGGATGGGTCAAGTGTACAGATGTTCCACACAGTTAAGCAAAAGGGTTTTGAATATTAACCTTGAATTTAGTCACAGATTAATTTTTTTCCCCCGCTGAAAAGGAAACACTTGTCCCAGCCAAAAGCAAAAGTAGGAACAAATTTCAGAAAGTTAGCAGAGGTGGAAAATCCCTTGTGGCCAGCTGTGTGAGCACCAGCAGGGTGTAGATGGTGTGTTAGCACAGTTTTCAGTGGGGTACAGACAGAGAGAGAAACACCCAGCTGGCCAGGAAAGGAATGGTTAGTTACATGGACAGTGGCAGCTCACGGTGGGGAAAGCAACAAGATGCCTCCAGTTCTCTTCTTCACTGGTGATTACTGTGCAGGGCAAGGGGGTGGAAAGAAGCCCAACTCAGTGCCCAATAATAGCATTGCCATGTACCCATGCAAATGAATGGATTATTATTCATTTCTACTGCAGCAACACCTACCAGCTCCATTAAGACCAGCACCCCCTTGTGCCATGCATCTCCAGCACGAAGCTGGCTGTGTTCATCATTGCCAGTGCTATTTTGCATTATGTTTTGCAGACAGAGAGAATTATAAAGAAACACATTGTGACATGAACTACAGGATGTGCATTTCACTGCCCTCCTCACTCTGCTTTAAAGTTCAGCTCTGTGCCAAAGTGCTGCACACAGTCCTGAACGCAGAGCCTGGCAGATAGATGAAGGGATGACCGTATAGTAAGTCCTTGGTTCGAAATATAATACAGCTGTAATTTGCAGTACGTGCTTACTTTGCTAGCAGTTTGGGATCATAAACGTTGTTTGTTTAAGCTATGCCTAGGGTCTCTGGCACATTATTAAGTAGTTCATTGGTGCTTTAGGCGTGATCCTGCAAGAATGTCTGTGCAAGCAGAGCCTTGCACCCACCTGGAGCCCTAGCAAAGCCAATAGGAGCTCACTGCAGAGCCAGGGCATCTGATCAGGTCATATGTTGTTTTCTTCCTTGTATACCATATCAATGGATTTGCGTAGTTTGCCGGCTTCATTGGATTAGCTTCACACCACACAATGCTGTTAAATTCCTAACTGTTGTAGCCTTGATAACCAAATTGCATGCTTCAGTGTGGCCTTCCTTGGCATATTCTATTATCTGAAGGTGCGTTCTTGGCTAAGCAACTTCCGTGTCTGTCCGTCCCTCCCCCCCCCCCCGATTCAGCTCTTTGTTTTGCTGACTCCTCTGCATGTTGCATTCCACTAGCTGAGCTGCACATTTCAGCAACTTAGTTTTCTGAACACTTCCTCGCAATGAGAAGCCTGCTTCAGCACCTGAATGTTCATGTGCTTTGCTAAGCATCTGGCACACTTCAGCCAAGGTTGATGTTCGCCCAGACTTCTCCTTTTACTTGGCTGTCTCCTGACTCAGCAGTTGCAACGCCCATGGAGCCAGACCCATGAAAGGAGTAAAGGGGAGGCCTGTTTGGTTTCCAGAATGTTAATGCGTATTGCGGAATGGCAAAGTTGTGTATTAAGGAATGGTATGGCACCCACCTGGCTTTCCCTAACAAAATCCGTTCTCTGATATAGAGATGGGACAATCCCAACACCCTGATTCAATTGCACCTGACCGTTGAGATCCAAAATCCAACCCCAGATCTGAGTTTTGCCCTTCCACAAACTAGCCTGAATTTGGTGACTTTCTGAGTATGCTGCAAAAGCTATTTCCTTGACAGGGTTTTAGAAGGTTGAGAGTATCTTCCAGGAGGTGAGGAGAACTGCTGTAGCTGGTTTACTAGCTGGCCGAGTTGAGTTAATTAGTTCCTGTTGAATATCTGTTTTTTAATACTGCTGGGTATATTATATTGTAGTAAAATTAATAAAGTGTCAGGGAGCCTACAGCTCTCATAGAGGCATCTTTTATTTACTAGTATTTAAATGAATAGCTCTGCTATTCATAGTGCGTTGAGACCGAGCCTCAGATCCCAGAGCCAGGGAGAGGCTGCATTTTCCATCTATTCTTTGATTTAAACCCACCCAGGCACAGAAGCCAGACAGGGCAATGTAACAGTGTTAACCAGCTTCCAGGAGGCTGCTCTCAAAAGCAGCTTGTCTCAACAGCCCAGTCTCCAGCCTCAGGGGGCATCAAGGACACTCAGACTTCCACTAACCTCCCCCCCAAAAGCAAAGGCTGAGGATTTGCTACGCAATGATAGCCAGACACTAGCCCCTGGCAACTCTTGTTGCTGTTGCTATGGCACCTGGCAGTGTCCTGGGGCTCTCTAGGAGAGGGCTGCCCAAGGTGCTGCATGGAGATGAGGACCCAGCCCCACTCTCAATCCTGCAGAGATTCTAGCCTAGCTAGATAAAGAACACCATTACAGATAAAACAGCACCCGCGTTCCAGTCACTTGACAGACAAAATCAAGAGACGTTCCCCGTCCCTTAGAGCTCATGCACTAATCTGCAAAGCAGAACTCAGTCAGGAGCAATCAGTGAAAAGTCTGGAGAGGTTATCTGAACCATTGATCATGGGAAGAGGCATTCATTTGATTAGAATATTTATGCGGGAAAAAAGGTTAATAAATGTTCCCACCAGAACAAAGGAGGCCTTTTCTCTGTGTCAGTTGCTGGGCCCTTTGCTAATAATGCCACTGCTCAGTATGAAATGCAGGCCCACAACTCTCTGCGCTGTGGTTATTTTCTCATCATATGAGGGTTGTCGGGAGTGGGGAGGGGGGCAGTTGATTAAAGGAGAAAAAAAATCAGTAATTGTAATGTCCTGTTGTCAAATCTGGTCAATCTAGAAATCGATCCAATAAAAATGGAAAACAGGGTGGGATTAAAAAAAAGAAAGAAAGAAAAGTGTTTGCTTGGAGACTTTAATTAAATGCCACCGGAGGTTTTCAGAATGTGCAGGAGCTCTCTCTACTGTGGGGAAGAGATAAAAGTGGCTTGGTAAAGAGTGATGCTCTGGAAATGGTTTACAATTCCCGGGACGTTTGGGAGATGCTCTTGAAAACCCATCCTGCTGAGATGTGTATGGGGTACAGGACTAGATTTGTGTGGGGTTCTTGTATTATCTGGTGTTGTTACAGGAATAATGACGTATTATGTAATGAGCACACATCACTGGACAGCCGTGGGATACAATTGCTTTTTAGTCCCTACTGAGATGGCAAGAAAGAAAGGGTGGGCCCAGTGATAATTGAGGACCAGGAGGATGGCAGTGAGGTCAGTGTGATGGAGGAGGGAAGATGAGAAGTACAGGTTGTGCCATGTTTAGCTGAAGGAAGCAATGGATGTTCATGTGGGAGTCATCAGTGCAAAGACATGTAAGCCAGGACAGAGGGGCGGAGAGATGTGAGGGCCAACAGCATGCGCCTTCTGGGAAACTGGCTGGCCTGGGTCATAGGCATGTTTCATGCGCTGTAGGTTTAAATATTTAAAACCAAAAAGAAAAAGCCACAAAGAGAAACTATAGCTGACCATGGCAAAGAAACCAATATTGATATTCTAGGGCTGCAGTCAGTTATGTAAAGGGTATTTGACTGAGTACACTGGGAAATAAGAAATAGAAACTTTTTTTCCAGGTTACTAGGCAAAATAATGAAATATACATTTCAATAACCTTCTGGTATGGCATCTGTCCTCCAGGTATTTACTCAAGCTAATAAAATCCCTTATTTTAGGTAACGACATGGCAATCACTGTTCAAGAAAATAGGACCCACTTGGTTTTGAGTCATTCAGACAAAACAGCAAGCTGGAAGAGCAGGAATCCAATGTATTTCAAGCAGAAAATCAAAATGATCAATCCCATTGCATGTGTGCATATAATAATATATGCTGTGTATAATTAACTACCTTAAACTGCAAATCTCAAACTGTCAGTTTTAATCAAGATGTAGAAATCACCTAGCAAAACACAGATAACTTTGAGACTAGTTATTTTATTTAATTTTGTAGGGATCAAAATGACTATAATTTTATCTGTAAAGCACTTGCTAGAAGAGTGCTTGGGATTCTGAGCCTGCGTGATTCTAAACCATGGCATGATTCTTCCCTCCCTTAAATCCCTTCTGTTTTACCTCTCGTTCCAAGTCCTCACAATGAAATTCATCTGTGCCCCCAGGGTCAGCCTGACAGCCAGGCACCACTAAGTGAGATGTACATGGTGTGTAACTCTTGTGCGGGCTATCTGTACAAGGATGAATTACACCCAGTGAGTTCAGTCCTGCTACCATTGAAGTAAATGACTGGAGAAACAGAACAGGTTCAAGTGAATGAGATTTGTGTTTTGTTTTTCTGGAGTATCTCTTGAATAACTCAATGAATTTTCCTGATTCTGTTCCCACTGAAATCTCAGTTTTGCCATTGGAGGAGGATTGGGTGCTCCTCACAATCCCGTTGGACATACATAAAAACATAACATTTCAAAGATAAACTGAGATGGAGAGAGGTTGAGAGACTTACCCAAGGACATGCAGTGATCTGTGACAGAGCTCAGAATGGAATCCAGGAGTCCTGACTCCCAGTCCCCTATTCTAACCACTGCCTCTCTTGATCTCTTCTCCTAACTGCAATGTCCTTCAAAGAAATAGAGGGGCGGTGCATTTGTTACTGTCAACAGGCTGCGTCCCCATCCCAACTAAAAATAGCAACACACACTGGGTTAATGTCCAAAATCCATCCCCCTTCCTGGGCCTTCCTTTATTCTGAACTGAGAAATAACAAATGTAAAACCATAGCCAGAGCTCACTTGAGTTGACTGCTTGTAGGATTTATCCATCAAGACCTCCTGTTGCATTGAGCTTCTCTCTCCATCTTTTATCTACGAGGCTGGAATTTAGGAGACCCACTCAATCTGGCTGCAGATTAGCCCTGCATCTCTGGGCAGGGTCCCAGAAGCTGTCAATTATTTCCTGCCGGCTGCATATATACGGAGGCCTCCTGTCCTGGAGAATGACCCCTATGAGTTCAAATGCACCTTGGCCATCCCTTTGTGACTCTTCACATTAGCTTTGGATTTAACTATCTCGGGTAATTTTGTATCATTTGCAAATTTTGCGACCAGACTGATTAATCCAGTGCAGATCCTTAGGGGACCTGACTATTTACCTCTCTCCAGGAGGAGAGGTCCTCTTACTGGGTTTCTTTTTCCCCTATTAGGTGTATGCATATAGTTTGAACCTGTGTTATGGTGTTTTTAAAAGGTGTGCATGCAATTTACAGGCATTTCACTCTTGTGACTATTCCTTTTAATTTCTGTTTAACTAGCCTCTTCATTTTTGTGTAGTTTCCCTTTTTGAAGTTAAATCTGCAGTGGTGGGTTTCTTTGGCATTTTCTCCCCTTACAAGGATATTTACATTTAATTACATTATGGTCACTATTACCAAGAGGTTCAGCTAAACTCACCTCTTGGACTAGATTCTGTTCACACTTAGGATTAAGTCAAGAATTGTTTCTCCCCTTGTGGGTTTTAGAACTAGCTGCTCCAAGAAGCTGTCATTAATGGTGTCTAGAATATTTGTGAATAATCTCTTCGTCTGTTCCCTCACTGCAGAATGGTGGGTTCCTTTTGATTAGTGTAACCTGTTTTTAAAGTATGCATTAGCTGTATGTGTTAGCTCATCTTCAGGCTACTTCACATGCCAGATAATGGCCTACTACTACTACTGGCTAATGGAATTTCTCCTTTAGCTCAAGTGGTCGAAGCCTGTGCTTTGGTGCAAGTTCAAACCCTGCTAGCATCTTGCGGCATGGGTGATTAAGTTAGAATCATATTCCACATGGAGTTTATCTCGTTGTGCCATCCCCTTACGAAAGTAACAGTCACAGCTATAAGAGTTCAGAGACATCTTCAGTTGTACACCATAACAAAAACAAGTGGTGATAGGTGAGTTCCAAGCAAGCATTTGTCTTGCTGATATTCATAATAGCAACAATTGAGATCAAGTGGGAAGGTCCTAGCAAGAGGGCAGAGGGGTAGGCAGCCCAGTGTTCCCAGGGAGAAAGTTTCAGAGAGAGAAGGACTAATTTATTTACTGTTTTTGCCTATTGCTGCCAGCTGGACTATAGTACAATTCCCATGTTTCCCTCCTCTCTACTTAAAGAAATAAATAGAAAACAATTTCAGCAAGCCAACCTTATGAACAGTAAAGAAATGATTTGTTCTCCAGATTCCTTGCCTCCCTGAGTTTCCGTGCTTTTCTTGCACCCTTTTTTCTCATCTTCCAACTGTGGAGGAAAGGAAATCAATCAGGGTCCCAGAGCCGTGGCAAGTGATTGCCCAGCAGTGAAATCAATTTCCATCTGTATTGAGCATAGGGTAATTCAATGGGTCTGAGGCCATAGGCTGTTATTAGATGGGGGTCCTTTCCAAGCATATTACTGTTCTCTAACACTCTTTGTGCCCCCAATCTGGTTTAAAGCATGTCATACTGTTGTAATAAAAGACCAGTATGGTGAATAAAGTGGCAGACAAACTCCATGACTTATCAAAGCATTCAATCACAATCTGAAATTTGTCCACCAAACTAAAAGCTCACAGAGTACTTTGTGGATTAAATAACCTGAAAGGACTAGGGAAAGAAAAGAGGCAAAGTGACATTTCTTCTTTCTGCCTGTAATTAATATGGCATTTGTAGCAAGAAGGGGTCTGGCAAGACCAGGGTCTGTCTCTATGCATGTTTTTCCAGCAGGCACTCAGCCAGGAAAGGTTGACATGGGAAAGAATTCAATTCCAAATACTTACAAGTAAAGAAAATGCAATCCAATACTGCAGACACATCCATTCCCTTGCCTGTACCTCAAGACCTTCACATTTTCTCTTCTCCCTCTCTGCTTTGAATAAAACAGTCCTCAATCTGCTTTATATATCTTCTTAACACAACAGCTCCGAGTCATGGATGTCAGTTGCCAGGCCTTTGTTGTTAATGCATAACTTGAATTAATTGCAGGCTGTTATGTTTTTGTCTGTATCTGCACAATGTTTATTTAGACTTGAATTCTGAGATTGACGCTTTTTTTAAAGTGGAGATAAATTCACAAG
This sequence comes from Mesoclemmys tuberculata, assembly GCA_007922155.1. Taxonomy (NCBI): domain Eukaryota; kingdom Metazoa; phylum Chordata; order Testudines; family Chelidae; genus Mesoclemmys; species Mesoclemmys tuberculata. The sequence continues at coordinate 1,970,776 of ML675705.1, forward strand.
AAAAATTATAGTCTGAGCACAGAAATAGAGACAGGTGAGCTTAATGCGCACACATCTCATCTCCTACCTTTCTGCACGTATAGACAGAAATATTATGAGTCCCAGATGTATGCTCATGACCGCATCTATCCCATTGTTATTACAATAGCATCTAGAAGCCTCAGCTAAGATCAGAACTCCATTGTGCTGGATATTGCACAAATGGACAGCCTCCATCTCAAAGAGCTTGCTGACTAAATAGTCAAAATTAGAGCTTGGTGAAAGATTTTTGTTTTGTTTCATTGACAAATTGAAAACTTAAAAGAAAAAAATCTGTTTTGGATTGAACAAAATATTTCATTTTGACAAAATTAAATTAAAGGAAATTTATAAACAAAATGTCATGTCAAACTGAAAAATTGAAATGTTTGGAAAATGTCAAAACTGTCCCCGTTGTTTTAGTTTTTTAAAAAGTTTTTTCTCCCTAAATGAAAATGTTGCTGAAACTTACATGTATTTGCAAAACTTCACTGTTGAGAAATCTGCATTTTTCACCCCCAAAAAAGGAGCTTTATGCAAAAACTTTGGCCCAGTTCTAATGAAGATAGATGAAGGAAGGATTGTATTCCCCATGGTACAAATGGGGACTGAGTCCGCAGAGATGTATGGTACATTTTCAAAAGAGTTCAGGTTCACCAGAATAAATGGCCAGGTTTTCACGAGTGGTCCCCATCCAACAACTTCATTGTCACATTTACAGTTCAAAATGCTGAGCATCCAACAAGCTTTGCTCTTTGGAAAGACTGGCCATACATGACTTGCTTAAGCTCACACAGAGGAGTCTGTGCTAGAGTCATGGATTGAATCCTATTACCTGAGTGCCAGTCCAGTGCCTTAACTGCAAGGCTGTTCTTCCTCTAAAGCTTTTAGAATCTGAGCTAGCTATATGAAGTGCCATAAAACAGGGGTTTGATATTTCACTCTTTGGCCTCTTCGCTATCAGTCAGTAAGAACTTTCGACCTCCAGCATGCCATCATGGATGCTGCACTGCTGAAGGACTTGGGGTTGCCAGTTTTGGTTGGACAAATTCCTGGAGATTTCATCACAAGGCATACTCTTTAACTGAAGGTTAATCTTTAATTCCTGAAGACCCCAGGACAATCCTGGAAGATTGGCAACCCTAGGAGATGCTGTCTCTTGCATGTAATACTATGGTTCTTGCCACTGGCCGTATCTGTAAGAACAAGGTGGTGGTAAACTCTAATGTCCTGGCCAAATTCCAGTTTGGATAATTATGTTGTTTATCTGTGAAACTGAATTAATTGGATGTGGTATTTTTCTTTACTTCCTGCTCCTAAATTCTTGCTGTGCTCTTTTAAATTTCTTCTGTGTTTCACCCCAGATATGGCTGTATTTGAATGATAGATAAAATAATTCTTCTATAGAGAGAGCGGTCCCCTAGGGTTTGCAATACTGGACTGAACCCTCAGCTGGTCTACACTGGCACTGAAGTTAATGAAACTACGTTGATTGACACCATATTAGGACCTGGTCCATTATATGAATGTAAAATAATATGTGCTGTGCACTCCTGAGTATATGAGCAATTATTGAACACATATTGGAAACAGCTTCTTTAGCTTCCAGAATCAAACTCATTATTGTAATGTGCTGAGGGATATTTAAGGATGAAGAACAACATAGTCTGGGATATGTAAGTATCCAGATATGCAAATTCTGTTTCCTTTTTGTTTCTCATATATGCACTTTAGTTTATACTTTTATTTATTAGAGGTATCAACTTAGGTTTCTAGGAGATCTTTTATTTTTTTCATATGGAAATATTAGTTATGAGATCCAAGTCACATTATGTATATGTCAAAAACAGTCCTATGGTAACAACATAAAGAATCAATCTCCTAGATGAGAAATGCTCCATTTTTGTGTCATATAAATTACAAATAAAGCATTTTCTATATTACTTCAGAAAATGATGGCTGTTAAATCTTATACAATATAGCGAAAGCCCCACTGACGTGCTGAGAAGGCAATTCAAATAGAGCTAGGCTGAAAGAGAGTAAAAGAGGAACCCTTAGCAACTGAAGTTGAAAATTGCCTGATTAGAAAATAGTTTCTAAGAGCATCCTTGGAATTGGACCATTTTAGCTGCTCTAATACAGCACAATCCAAGATTATCAAATAATACGGTGTACCTTTCATCCAGAGAGCTCCACATACTTGGCAAATGTGAGCATTGTCATCCCTCTACAGATGGGGAAATACAATTTAAGAGACTCAAGTTACTGACAGGTCAAGTGACTTGCTAATGGCCCCAGGTCTCCTAAATTTGAATCCCCTGCTGAAGCCACTAGACCACTGCAGCAGACGTTGGGAGAAGCGAGAGGAGGCGGGAGTTGAAAATCACATTTGGCCACCTGTGTGCATTATACGGTATGAGGTTTTTGATTAATGAAATTTGTGTTGAAGTGCCTGTACCCTGGAGGCAGAATTCCTCTATCCACACAGACACAGGGTGGGCAGCAGCAATTGATCTTCCCTCAGCTCATGTGCTTCAACCCTGTCCTGGAGCAGAGTTCACTCCTTTTGTCCTTTCTGACCTCAACCTAGCTACTAAGGCAACCAGCTCGTGCTAATTAAGGACATCTGTCCATTAGCAACTGGGCTGAGACCTTGTTGTCCTCCTCTCTGTGACAAACCGCGGCAAGTAATTCACTGGGGTGCAGAACAGCCGTTAGAATCAAGCCAATGGTCTAGAATGAAAGGCTCCACATCCCATTACCCTTCCCACTCAGCTATCCAGTGCCCATCCATAGACCTTTTTAATGCAATGTATGAAGGAAGAAGTCACACGGAAAACTTTGGTGCTGCAGCATTCACAGGAGGGGATTTTATTGAAGAGAGAGTGCAGAAATAATTTTCCCTATTTGTGCACACAGTTTAGAAAACAAAATTAAGGCTGTGTGCGCTTATATCTTCTATATTTTGTATAATGCCTCATGCTTATTTCCCTCATCTGTAAATGGACTCGTCTCCATAAGTAGCCAAATGAAAAAAGGGCTCTATGGCTCTTTTGTTTAAAAATAAATAATCCCAAACATTAAAATCCAGGCTGAATTTTTAAAAGCAAAGTGAGGTTATAACTGTTGCCTTTAAAAAGCCCTGCATATTTTATTAGGCTGTTTTACATGGTTCCACAGTTTAAAGGGAAAGAAAAAATACACATGCACACAAAAAAATGTTTTCAATGTGGCAAGATTTCTGGAATGAGACTGAAGATCCTGTGCTAATGCAGAGAGCCTTCTGACGTACACACCCACATACCAAAAGAAACAGCACACGGCTGTAAGGATGAGACAGATCTGGATATCTTCCCAGCTAGTTTCTTGTTCAGTGGTGACACAGCCATGACAAATCAGCTCCTTTCTAATTGTTTGTATTCATGTTTTATTCCCTTTTGCTTGGGACAAATTCTTAGAAGCTGCCTTTTCTACCTGTTTTGTCCTCTTCTCTTGGCACCTGATGTATTTTGTTGTTAATTTTTTCAGTGCAACAAAAGCCTAAACCATTTGTCACAGTTTCAGGGCATACTGCACTCTGATCCTCTTTTGGTCTCATCTGAGTGCACTCCCTCCGGATCCTATGCTTCAAGCCTTCATAACTCGGAGGCAGAATCCTGTGATCCTCCCACTTCTTGATAGGACCTGGAGCTACAGCACTCTGTGTACCAGCTGGGCTTACCCACCGAGTCCAACCAGAGTTGTTACTTGTGGTTCTTCCCTCTGGGAACTGTGACCAGTGGTGAATGCAGTGACCCAAAACAGCTTTCTTTAAAAAAAGAATAATTTAATCTTAACTGTAGGAACAAGGCAAGGCATAAGAGAAGAGTTTTTAAAGGCAATAAACAGTCTGCATGTATGTCTATCTTATCTAAAGCTGTAGATAGGCCTATCTTACCCCAGACCTCCAGCCTCTGGGAGTTGGTCTGTTTCCCAACAGTCTAAACCTCCCATTTAAATACAGCCAAAATCCTTTGTAGTTTTCCCTGTCTCTAGATCCTGGTTAAACTGGTTGGGCAACTCATCAGGGAGTCTAAGCTGAAATTCAAAGCAAAGGACTCAGCACTTTCTCTTATCTCTTGATGCTGGTTGGGAGATGTGAATATCAGAAACCACCTCCCACTGCCCAGCTGGCTGCATTTCCTAACCAATCTGTTGGTGGATTAGTACAACAGATACTTCCCGGTCAAGATACGGTATGCATAAATTATTACAGGCAGCTCCAGAGCAACGTATCATCCTGTCTTCTGACATCACCAGTGAGATCAGCAGAAATGTGCACAGTTCAGTTGTTGCAGCGAAGTATATTAATAGAGAGATGGGTATGCTTCAAAAATTGTAGAGGCAGGCTTGGGATACTTCTCTGAAATATGTAAATTCCTTAATTAAAAGATACTCCTTGGCACCCCAAGTCATTCTTTGTCCAAGAAAGTTACATTGTAAAATAATACCTGGCTGCATCTAGTGGTTAGGGCTGGGATCTCAGGGAGCCAGGCGGCCTGGCTTCTGTTCCTGATTCTGCCAGTGCCTCCATGACTTTGAGCAAGTCACTCAAACACTGCATCATTTTAAGCATCTGTAAAATGGAGATCATATTCATCTTCCTAATTGACCTTTGAAAACACCATGCGTTCCCAGGCTGGAAAGGACTTTGGAAGTACACAGAATTCATTAGCAGAACGGAGCGCTTAAAGAAAACTGTCTATCCTGACCAATAAGTCTCACTCCAAAACATAACAGTAAACCTAACAAGCAGCATTTGAGTCAATCCTGTATCCTAATGTGAACAGTCCAGCATGAGCCCAATTTATCTGAGCCCCAAAAGGAATGCACTTCTTTTTTCAATCAGTGGGTCTAGGTTGTTGAATAGTTCACACAGCCACAGAATGAAGGTTAAAATGAAATTTGGGAAAATGCCAAGAAAATCCATTTTTCAAACAAAATAGTGTCCATCTTAAAAGTCAGATCTGAAGTAATCACACATTGACTCCGTCCAAATCTGCCTAAAATCTAAATGGCATGCTCTCTGGGGCAGGGGCCACATCCTTTCAGGTCATCTGTGAAATGCCCAGGACCCAGCTGGGTGATGATACATGCTAAGTAAGAATAGGATGGCCAGTGCATGCCCTGGATGGGGGAGACTGGAAATCTTCTATCTCTGGAAATCTCTCTGCAAACTGTACTCCTTCTGAACTGCAGGTTCCTTTCCCTGAGACTGTGGGGAGAAGAGAGCAGCTGGAGAATTTTCTCTCCTGCCTGCAATACTATCCGTTCATGGGGCATGCATAGCTGCCTTCTCAATGGTGCTCATCATTTCATCTGGAAACGATTCACGTCATACTCCCAAGCTTGTGTTATACAGCTTGTGTGGGAACCTGTCCTTGAAGAGCTACCTCCAATGTCACCGGCACACTTCCATGTTTAGAGATTTCTGCACATGAACAGCCAAACGCAGTAAATCTGTAGCAAAACTGGCCTCACTGGTAAGACCCATCCAAATCCAGTTCGGGCTGTGGCTGCTTGGCTGCAATACTGTCTGTGCGTACACAGCGGACTCTGCTAGAAAATGGTTTTCTTTCATGAGCATTAGTTTCCTAGGTTTATAGAGTGAAATTATATGGTTATCCCTCCCTGAAGCCACTTAGGACACTTCAGAGTTTAGCCTACTCTCGATGTTTGCTTTTCAACTTAGTGGCTTCCCCAAACCTTCTTTTCAAGTTCCAGAACAGAGAAGCCTTTGGTGCCAGATGTTCTGTGACTTAATTCATCCTGATATGACCTTTTAAGAGCTGAATACATGGCTAGTCCATTATCAGCTGCGCACAAGGCTGTTCTGCACAAAAATTGCTTTTCTCATTTTGGTTCTGAGACTGGGATTGGATGGTCAGGAGAAAGTCTTTGCAGCATCAGGAAAAAGAACAGGTGACTAGCAGGAGTCTCCACCCAGAAAACATCTGCCAGTTTTGAAAAGCAAAGCAATTCCTCCACATCCGTTCCACGTTCAGATATCATCCCACTGTAGGAGGCACCATGCAGACAGGTAAAAGGAATACAACCTGAGATTCCTCTGGAATTCCCCTCTTCACTTCCCTCACATCTAAACCGGGGGGCCTAGATGTGATGTCACCTAGGCACCAGCGCAAGAGTTTACAGCAGCACCGTGAAACATGCACCCTCCCTAAGGCTAGCACAGAGCCCAGTTCCTCCTTCCTCATCAATAGGAACCCATGTGGGATCTGAACTCCAACCATCATATAGCAGCTCCTGGTGCTGCTGCACATAAGCCTCTCTGTTGGCTCAAATTGATGGTGTGTAATTGGCACAGGAGAAATAATACACAGTGCATCATTGCAAGGGGATAGTATTTTATCTGGACACAAAGAACAGGGAGACTAGCCTGGAAGCAAGCTAATAATCAAATGCTTTGTACCTCTATGGTGCTTTTCATCTGAGGTTCCCACTCCACTGCCTGGAGAAATAAGAGCGTCTGATTGTTTCTCTCACTGCAGAATGGGCACAGAGAGACGTTAGGTGATTTGCCCCAAGTGAACAACAAGGGAGTGACAGAGGTGAGATTAGAACCCAGGAACCATGGTTCAGTCCCTGCTCCAACTAGAGCACATTCCCCCTTAACATACAGCACTAAGACTGAACCTATAATAAATCATGTTACCTCCTGCAGATACAATGTACATGAAAATCCTCTCCTCCATAAATGCTCTGCAACACGTCTGAACATTGTTCCTGTGCATGTTTTTGTGAAGCAAAGTTTTAAGGACAATGAAAATAGCAACACACAGCTTCAGCTCCCTCCAGAGAGTGCTAGTAACATGACCAGGAAAGAACAGGGTGGGAACTTGGTTTCTGTTTTATTTGAAACTGACTAGTGCCCTTGTAACTCTGTAACAAGGGTGGATGGATGGATGGATGCTATCCATGCAGCAAGCACTCGTCTCGCTGCCACCCTTCACCATCATAACAAACAATTTTGTGGAAGTTATAGCCTGGCCCAGGAAAAATGATCTCATATGAAAGATGAGTGTGGCAGGACATTGCTCAATAAACCACATAGTATCAAACCAGGTTATATTCCACAAGCTCAGTTTCCTTCTGATGTGGAGTTGGCTAGCACGGGTGATACAGCAATCAGGATCACACTGCTACACCAATTAAATAAGTATAAATCTGTAGGATTAAAAAGCATGGTCATGTACAGGGACACTCACTGCTTATCTCATGCCCTCTAGTGGCTTATAACTTATTGGGAAAACTTGTTTAGCATCCCTCTTTTTAATGTTTGAGTTTTCTTTTTGCTAGTGACTTTCTGGTAAAAGCTGTTGGATTGACAGCCCAGGAAAATCAAAGCCTCTGCTTACCCACCTGTCTTTCAGAGACATTTGGGCATAACAGTGGAAGCTTCCCCACACTGGATCATTAGTAGGGATGTTTCTGCATGCACTGATGGTACCGTGAATAGGGTGCAATACAAGCTTTCTGACACGGGATGGAGCTGTATTCACACAAACAGGGCCACGGCCTCAGCAGTCGCTCGTAGTTTTGTAAGTTGGTGAAATACAAACAGCAAGTCATGACCAAACTCAGAAGCTGGCCAGTCAATTAACCCAAATTAGCTTTACAATGAGCTTTGAAACATCTGAAACAGGCACCCACTTCTAGCCACATTCCCTTCTAGGGACGTTGGCTTCATTTTCTAAAAGCCTTGGGAAAAGCTTCTCTCTTTAAGGCCACTAATTCCTTAACACCACCTGGAGATGCCCACCTTGGGGACCTCCTTGTTGGCTTTGAGTTAACCTCACTAATTCACACAGCATGCTGGGCTAACATTGACCATTTAAAGAGAGCCCTGCTCTACTCTCCAGCCATCCCTCTTGCTGGTGCTTGGTTTTTCAGCTGCGACGTAGTGTCACTTTAACAGATGACATCTCCTTTGTCAGGCTCTATCCTGCACTTATAGGAAGCGGTGGTCCAACAGTCAGTCCTTCTAGCTCTAACTTCCTGAATTTATGCTGCTCCAACACAAATCTTCTTTCTCTTCCCCCTTTTTGTGTGTCTGCAGGGAATGGCAGACTACCCTCCCCCCACTATCATATTCTGCTTGCTCCTCATTGATTTCTCCTCTGCAAATCCTCCCTCATAACCCACCTGTTCTCCCTTGCTATTACTCCTTCTAACCATCTTGTGATAGCAAGTCAGCACTCACTCCACATTCCCCATGGACTCAGTCTTTGTTTCCAATTCTAGCACCTTCCACCTACTCTATCACGGGCACAGCAGATGTGGGAAGTCGTGTGGTTTAGTGATTCAAGACAGAACTGTGAGGCAGGAAACTTGAGGCCTGATTCTCAGCGACTGTAAATGGATGCAGCTCCACCGGAGTCAATGAACCTAACCTGTATACACCTGCTGAGAATCTGACTCATGGTTCTGATCCCAAGTTAGATACTGACCTGCTTATGTGACCTTAGGCAAGTTACTTGGCCAATCAGTGTTCAATATCTCCTTTTGCAGAAGGGGAATTATAATTGTTATTTGTATTGCAGTAGCGCCTAAAGGCCTCAGCCCCTGTGCGCACGCAACAAAAGAGTGACCGTGGCCCCCGGAAGTTGACACTCATAAGACAAGGGCTAACCTGTGGCTACTGACAGAGAGACAGCACACCACATTGCTGTGAGATGGTGATGAGCAGTGTGATAAGCAGTGGTCTTAGTGTGCCAGCTGCTTAAGCATGACAATAATCTTAGAACGGAGGGAATTGCTTTTCAACAAATCATTTATTTGCCAAAAAATGCAGTTGCAGGTCAACTAAAACTATTTGCAAATGCAGGTCGCTGCACCAAAAACATCAATTATTCCCTCAGCTCTAAATAGTAGGACTACCACCTAGGAGAGGTCATGAGGCTTATCAATATGTGGTTCTGCAGAGCTCCGAGATCACTGGCTGGAAGGCACTCTAGAAGTGTGACGTGTTACTGATACCTTTTACCCGCCAGTGGAGCCTGAGCAGGATTCTGCAACACTGGTCCATGAAGAACTCGGTTCAGAAATAAACATGTTGTACTTCATGAGTTATGAGAGAGGAGTCTAGAATGGCTGAGGATGTATGTTATTGCTAACCCTGTTACTGTACAATTCAGCACTTCTGTCACTTTTATCACTGAAGAGTGCTGGTTTTGAGCTGTCATTTTCACTACCCTTCCCTGTACTCTGTACCTTCTATTTTAAGATGCTGCTACTGTTTCTTAGGAAATGCCACAAGAGAATTTATGGTCATAGGCACCCATACTCCCCATGTTCTAATGTAGTCAGTAAGGATGGCCATTAAGATTTATTCTTCAGCTTCCTGAGTCTAGTGAATTACCAGTTCTTCAGCACATCTTACTGGGGAGCTCAGAGATCACGTGGCACTCTCTACAGAAATGTTTGGTTCTAATTCAGATTACTAGGTAGAAATATAGTCTGCCCAGCAAGCAGCACTGTTGGCAATAACCTTCGTTCCTCAGATAAAAAACAGACAATCAACTAATAAATCAAGGAGATCACCACTCTGACTAGGGAGGCAACAGGGTTGGTGTTAAAATTTCAATCCTGCTGCACTCCTGGGTTCTGTTTTCATGTGGCCAGGGGCAGGAAAATTCAAACATGCTTTGTCTCCTGCAAAAGGGGACAGTAATACCTTCTTCATTCAGAGATGGTGTGTGGCTTAATTAGTGTTTGTAAAGGATATGGAGATCTCCAAATGGAAGACATTCAGAATCATGAGAACTAAAAAGTTAGAGACAACAGTATATCCAATAACACCCCTTTCCCAATAAAATCTCAGCACACCAGTATAATTAAAAACTATGTAAGTATGATTTGATGTAACTGAAGAAAATGAGACAAACTTCATCCTGGGCTTATGTGTCAGCTTCTTTGTAAAACAGCGTCCTCCTTTTCAGACACCGCATGACAAGACGACATGATCAGCGATAACTGGATCTTTGTTGGGAGTCTGAGCAAAAGTCCCAACACTAAAGGAGCAGCAGAAACTGATCTCACCTCTACAGGTGGGTCTTCTGCATCAAACTTGTGATTCATTGTGTGAACCAAGTTCACACTGAGAAAGAGAATGGCCTGTGATTAAAGTGTTGGACTTGGGACCCAGGAAATTCCTAGCTTGTCAACCTTGGCCAAGACTATTCACCTATGCTTCAGCTCCCCATTTGCAAAATGGGGATAATGTTCCATTCTTCCACCCTTTGTTTTCTCCAATGGGCTGTAAGGCAGGGACGGGACTCTGTTTTACTTTATCAATATACAGCACCTAGCATAATAGTGTCCTGTAATATAAATAATAGTGTAGTGTCCTGTAATATAAATAAGTTGTTTACATAATGGATTAACCACAAGAAGCTAAAGGATCAGTCACTGGCTTACAACATTTGATCACTGCAAAGGAATTGCTGCTTAGTAGGATTTAGAAATTGCTTTGTTTTAAGCAAAAGCTTTGTCTCACTTGTTCTAATTTTGAGCTCTTGGGTAGGGATGGTCTTTGTCTTGTACAGTAAAGGGTAAATATTAACAACTAGAAAACCAGCCCTAGCTACAATGCAACTCACGGAGTGTCTGATTTCATCAAAACAAGTTTCTTATCAAACACTAAAACCATTCAGGAGTACTTCTAAAAGAAGAACAAACTCCATGTGAGCTCTCTCTCCTGGGAATCAATTAATTTGATAGAAAGACAAACTCCAGTGAGTGGTTCACTCCAGGAACTGAGCTGACAGATCTTACTAAATTCTCATCTCATTTAGCTTTCAATTTGTCATGTGGTCTTTGTATTAGATCTAGGATTTGTCAAAAATACAGATTTTTATTCTGCAGCCAACTCCCGCTTTGCATTGCTTTCTTATTAGTGAGGTAGTATTTGCATATCACATGTTTTAAAAAAACAGGAAAGATGCTGCTTAGAATGAAGGCAATTTGTGTGCTGTCACTGTCATTAATTTTCTTCATTTCAGCATTAGTTACACTATCTGTTTAAGCAGCAAAGGAACATTTTATCTTTCCAGTAAGAACAAAACATTGCATTAATAAATAACGTTTAATTAATGGTTTGTGAAATGCTTTAGAGATTAAAAGGCTTGGGACTGAATTATTTCTGTTAATTTTTCCTGCTGTCTTATTTAGGATCTTAAACCACTTTTCAAAAATAGTAATTAAGCCTCCACACTCTGCAGCAGGTATTACTCTATTAGAAGCACTATATGAGTATGAAGTAGCAACCTTATTATTTTACTGATGAGAAAACTGAGGCATAGAAATTTTGACTTGCCCAGCATCACAAAGTGAACCCATGGAAGAGGTATGATTTGAACCTAGGTGTTCTAAGATCAGTCCATGGGGGGCTATAGAGTAACAATTCAGTTGTCTTATATTTGTATTATGGTAGTACCAAAGAGACATCATGAATAATAGATAAGTTATAGCAGCATTGTATATAAGCCTCCTTGGTTTGAGATATATCACAATAAGGAGGCTGCTCCAAAGAAATCAGATGACTAGGGCTGGCTTGTTCAAGTATGGCCTCTGTTGAAGGTGTGGGGAAAATGTGACCTTTCAAAATATATGTAGGTATGACTGGTGAAAAGCATAATTTTTTCCATGATTTAGGGATGTGAATTGTGGTAAATTAGTGCTGCTGACAAGAAAACGGAAGCTTTTGAAATGTGTTGTAGGCATTTCTTTTCCACCCAAGAGATAAGTCGTTGCCAGCATTAGAATTATTTGAGGGAAGCAGACCCAGATGGCAGAAGCCAACAGCTGCAAACTTCTATACTTCAGTCATATCAGGTGTGGAGCTGGAAGTAAACCAGAGGAAGTTATTACAGAAGGAATGAGAGGGGACCAGCCTAGTCGGACACCCCCGGGACATGGTGTGGAACAGCTCAGGGGGGCGCTGCACTCAGTGACGGCTCAGAAAGTTTTATTGTCACCCATGTACAGCTGTGCATGGGTTCACTTAGTGCAGGTGAGCCCCACCCGTGACTGAGCCCGTTTTGTGGGCTGGGGCCGGCTCTAAAAGGCTTCCCTTCCAGCCAGGGGCTCAGGGCAGCTCGGGGGGGGGGGGTCAGTGCTACGGCAGAAGGGGCAGAACCCTTTGGAGGCTGACCTCTGGTTTTGTTTCTATGCAGGCCCGCTTCTGGGACGGATGGACGGACGGACAGACAGCGTCCCCGCCTCGGGGCCTGTCCCACCCCCGAGCGCGGCCGGCCAGCGGGCAGGGCCCACGAGCGCCTGTGCACGGGGAAGGTAAGGGCCCCCGGCCCGGGCCGCTCTCACCAACGGGGCTGGCGGGGGGCGCTGAAACGGGCGGAATGCAGAGCGGGCACCACCCGTGATGGGCCCTGCCCTGGCGGGGGGCCGCTCCCCCCGCCTACTCCCGTCCGGGGGCGGGGAGCCCCCCCGTTCCCTGCCCCAGGCGGTGGAGGAGGGGCGATCCCGGGGTCGCCCCGATCCCTGGGGGTGGGGCCGGGCGGCTCCGGGAGCAGCGTCCGGGAGCGATCGCTGCCCGCCCCCGTTACCTTCACGCTCCTTCCCGACTCCGCCCCCCGGAAGTGGCGTCTCCATGACGGCCGCTATCCCCGGCCGCGAACAAAAGGGATTTTCAGCCCGGCGCCGCGCCCTGATTGGCTGGCGGCGCCCCCGGCGGCCGGCGGCCCGCCCCGCCCCGCCCTTCCCCTCGCGCATTGGCTGGCGCACGGGGCCGGTGGGGATGGCGATTGGCTAGCGGCCCTGTCTGTCGAGGAGCGGGGGCCGGGCCGAGCGGGAAGCTGAGGAGGCGCCTGGATGGGGAGCGCGGCCGGGCGCGGGCGGTAGCGGAGCCGGAGCCGGACGGGGCCCGAATCAGGTCAGTGTCGTTGGGGGGCGCGGCCCCTCCCCGCCCGGCCGGGGGGCCCTGAGGGGGCGGGCCCCGATCCGCCCCGCCCCCCCGCCGCCGCCGCCGCCAGCGGGACCCGGGCGCGCTCCGCCGCGGGGGGGAGGGGCTAACGTCGCCTCTCGGCTGGGCCGGCGGCCCCGATCCCGCGCGTGCGCTGGGAGCGGGGGCGGGGCGGAGATCGCGCGGGTGCCCCAGGCTCCCCCCGGGGGAGGACGGGCTGGGCTGGGCTGGGCGGCGCGGCCGGGGGTCGGGGAGTCACCGCGCAGCAGGCTCGGGGTCCACCCGGTGTCTCCTGCACCGTCCCGGGGCCAGTGGCGGTGCGTGTGTCACGGAGGCAGCAGGCGGACTCCTCGCTCTCGTTGCCGGTGCCGGAGTTCGGGGCGGCTCGTGCAGAAACAATCCGGCGTCTCCAGGGTCATTGCCCTCCTGTCCTGAGACGGGGTCGCGGCTGTCCGCAAGCACCCGGGGGGTGGGAACCCCGAGGGCTGGTTCATTCAGCAGCGTCTCCCCGGGATGCGGGTAAGAACGGGATTTTTCAGGTTGAAGTGGGCGCTTCCTCCCTCCTCCCCAAGTTCATGACAATGAGCTGGACGTGGAATGGAGTTCCAGAGGAGGCGGCGATGCTGTTGGTTTGCCCCGTCTTAAACTAGAGGAGGCAGAACACTAGAAAACGTATTGTAGAGAAAATCACCTCGTATCAGAGCTGTATATAGTCTTTGAAATGCTGAGCGTTAATAACCCGGAGCAGGCAATGATGTAGTAGCCATATTGGTCTCAGGTGGGTGAGGTTGAGTAAAAGATATTATCTGACTCACGTTGTCTCTAGTAATCCAGAGTAAAAGTTCTTGACATGTTTATGAGCAGAAGTTAAAAGTGAAAATCCTAAATAATTGTGTAGTGGTATTCTATGGAGAGAAATGGGAAGGAAACTAGTAAGAGAGCAAACAAAGGCAGCAGCTTCTTATCTTGGAAGACTGAAGATGCTGAACTGCACCGTATTGCAGGAAAGAAACAGAGAATACTCAACATGAAAGTGTAAACCAGACAGCTGTTGGCAGAGCAAAGATAGGGACAAACTGGAACCATTTTCTGGACCCAGATAGGCCCTTATCTTTCTGAATAGAGATGCTAAAAAGGCCATCACAAATCCCTCACCCTGCAATAAAGCCATTAACAGGTGGGTTATCAGGACTTTAAAACTGTGAAATTGACTATTCTTTCTCCATGCAAAACAAAACAAAAACACCATCTATCTTCAAGCTGTCATCATCCAAGCCTTTTCTGAAGAACCTCTCTAATTTATTATATAGAGATTTAATGGTCGTTAGTAAGAAAAGTGAAGGTTTTTGCCATTGTTCTTATCTACAATTTGCACTCTGAAGTAGAAGTTAACAAGTTGATAACTTACATGTGTTTCAAAAAAACTTCATATTTTTTGAGGGTTCTCATGGCAAGTCTGTGTGTGTTTCTGAAACATGAATTTTGGGAGATAAACAGGCACTAGGCCACCTGTCCTTATGAGCCAGATTTGGGGAGTGTGGATTTGACAATCTGGTGAGCTTTCTTAAAGTGTAGATCAGACATTTTTGATAGTTCCTTTTTTGGTGCCTCCAAGTCACACAATCTGGTCTGTGTGCACGGTATTCATGAATCAGTGTTTGACTTCTCTGAGAACAGACTCTGATTCATAGAATTTTACATCTATGGTCTGTAAATGGATGGATTGCTGGCTGAGGCCCTAGCTGACACACTGGCTGGCTATTTCACAGACCAGCATTGGAATTAGCTCTGAAAATCCCATCTTTTCTAAGTGCAGGAAAGCGGCATGAAGAGTGGCTGTCAAGGAATTGCTGACAGAATAAACTAAGGAACAGAAACATATCTAATTAGGGCTTGGGAAATTACCGGACACATACTAGCCTTAGAATAAGCCTAATAGTGAGAGGTTGATACAAAAGGCAAGATCGGGGAGGCACCAGCGCAGACCAAGCTGTGGGATAATGCTTCCGTGAGAAACCCAGAACTTCTGCTAATGGGGAAGGGGAAGATACTGCTTCAGCATCCTAGCTGCTGCAAGGAAGTGAGGAAAAAATCTCTGCCACTCTCCTCTTTAGTAATCTGCATTTATGCATGGTTTTCTTTTGTGAGGAACACAGGGCCTACTTTTCCTGCCTTGCCTAGCAGGCCTTATGTTGAATCTCACATCTGGTTCAATTTCCCCAAACATTAGCCTGAAATTGACGTGAATCTTGAGCTTCTCAGCTGCTATGCAGAACCCTTTGGGCTTTAGTGAAAATGACCCTGGTCTTATTAACTACTCTGCTGTTCCTCAGCCAAGGCTTCCAGTAGCAACAGAGTCACTGGAGCTGTCTGTGCACAGACTCAGGGAGACACAACTGCATCTGCCAACCTTTGCAATGTAAACCACATGTATCTTTGAAAACATAAGGTGCTGAATTCAGTTGGTGTTGAAGGTACTTAGAACTTAACGGTGTCAGGCTATGTGTGTGTGTTTGCGTATTGGCGAGAGGACACAGATTTTTCAAGCTCTTTATCTAAACATTCATTTTTAGAAGAAAGCTCTGTAACCTGAGATGATTGAACTGTGTCATCAGTCCATTCCTGAACACAAACATTCTTCTGTTGGGCATTTTTAAAAAGTTTTGGTATTAACTTACTACCAGCCAGAAAAAAAAAATCCTCACGTATCTGTGCAAAGCATCTTAATTTGATAATTGGCTTATCTGAGTGTTTGTATTTGACTTAAAGATACGTATTATTTGACTTGTAGTCATTAGTCCTCTTCCAGAGCTTTGTCTGCAGACCATTAGCACAGGACAGAGATTCAGGGATTGTGGAAATGGATAGGTGATTTGCTTTTTCTTAAATGAAGTAAAGAGATTTGCCAACCGGAGATGTAGCTGAAGGATTTTATATACAGGGGTTTCAAGTGTGGTATTTGTAGTCTGTAGTGCTAGAAAAAAGAAGCATATAGTCCAGGGATGAATTTTAGTCGTCATTGTTTAAATAATATTTAAAGAATAGCTTGGTGTGAGGAACTTGTTAGTTTTGGAGAGGGATTACTTTGGTTTGCTTTTTGTTTAAATTCTCTATCTTTTCCCCTCAAATGCTACTCGTTTTAAACTAATCTCTCTTATGGTTTTGGTTTGCTGCCTAATACATTTTAGGAAAGACAAGAAGATGCAGAGAGTGGTATGCCTGTTTTGAATAGTGTAACTGAAAGCACGGATGCAACGTTCTATGTATATACAAGAGCATATTTTTATTTAGCTGATTTCCAAACTATCTTTTTAGGTTCTTATATGGTATCTATCACTCCAAATGCATGTAGAGTTGTGAAAATATCAGCCCTTTTTCAGCTATGAGGAGTTAAAATGAAGCTTATTCAAATCTGTAGACACAGAAGCATTGTTGAACAACCAGCATATTTGTAGCCAGAGAGTATGAAAGGACAGGAAGTATCCCGAGTCATTAGAGGGAAATGCCCACTTCTGTTCTGTGTAAGATGTTGCAAGGAAAAAGCTCAAGACACATGAGTCAAATCCTTTAAGTCTATCTGCCTGATCTCCATTACGAATTCTGCTATGCCTGCTTTTCAAGAGTTAGGTTAGGTTCTTTTCTGTTTAGAACACTGGCCTCTTGGAAGTTGTGGAATATTTCATTAAGCTCCATTGAAGTCAATGGATCAGATTCTTCTGTTATGCTGGGGAGCTCCGCTAACTAATTTCAGATTTACACACATGACTACAAACAAAATGTAGCCTAGTGCCTTCATAATAATCTGTCCTGGTATTATGCATGATTAAATATATGAAATACTCTTATTATTTAGTAGTCTACCCCATCCTTTCCTCCAACAGTGCATGCCCAGAATAATTTAGTCTAGTTTACAACCAGTTTGAACTACGCCTGTAAGATTGTTTAAGTATTTATATTTAAAAATTGTTTTAATATTTATTTTATGTGAATTTCATGTTAAATTCTGGAAAGTAGGTTACTTTAATGGGAACACTGACAGGCTTAGAAAAAAATGTGCCATAAGAAATGTTGCTTTCAAGTATAAAAATATGTTTCTGCTGAAAAAAAGGTAGCACAGCTAAAAGGAAATTTCCCTTTAGATAAGCAATAAGCAATTCTGTTTGTCTAAGCTCTGAACTTTTAATTAGTGTCTTAAAAGTGCAGCAGACCTCAGACTTAATAAAAGTGTTTATTCTATCAGACTAAATACTGTAGTTTTTGAGGGTTGAGCTCTGCATGGTCACATAGGTTAACATATTGCACTGGAGGTGAACTGTAATGTCCTAATTGTTGTTCCTAAATATTGATTTTTAAAATTCTTGTAAAAGGAGTTCCGTATTTAGGAATATAGAGGTAATGTGTCATTTCTCACCAGTTCATACATGTAAACCTACTTGGCAGAATGGGAGTGTGTGTGTATTGGGGGGGGGGGAATTGTGCAGGGATAGAGAGGGAACTTCACTGAACTAATATAGCTTAATACCAAAAGTCTCACCAAATATGATTTCATACAGTTTCCTGCAAATACTGATTCAGTCTTAGCCTTCATAAATTAGTCTTCACAAGGACTGACCCACTCTTAAAATTAAGTCATGCGTTTCCTGGGCAGACATTCAGGATGTTGAGATTTAAAATCTGTCCATGGCAATCATACAGTTCATAAACTTAAAAGTACCTGCTTAAGCATGGTAAATTTTAAAAGCTGGAAACAAGACCATACTCCCTACCCTGGTCCCAGCCTGTAAAATTAATTCTAGATAGTGATGTGAATTAATAAGTGGATGTTATAACTCTTCTCTGCTCCATTTATAAAGGACATGTTGTGAACGACACATTTTCTTTCTGCGCTGTACAAAATAGCTCTTATAGCTAGCCAGCTATTACATAGAGTAGAAGTAACATAGCTATCAGCTGAAGCATTCCAGGCATGAGAGTGCTGTCCGATTTCTGGTTTTGCACAACTGTGTCTCCATAAAAGCATATTGATGAGTTTACAATTCTCCAGCCATGTCTGCTTACAGATTAATCATTAAGAATGTGGTGTCCTCTTGAAATGGGTATCTGATGGAACTCATACAGATATGAGTCTCCTAAACTGGAAAAGCTGTGGACGTTTTAATAACGTAAAATGGGATACAATAGTCTGGCGATATGGTTGATGATTAAAGCAGAAAACTGGGAATGTGGATTTCTGGGTTGTCTTTCTGATTCTGTCACTGTTTGAGGGACCCTGGGAGATCACTTTATGCCTTGAATTACTCATCTGTAAAATGGAGATGAGGCATATCTCACAGGAGATCTGAGACTTTCTATGGGGAAGGTTCACTGGGATCCTTTGACTATAGAAATGGAAAATATTAACTATATTGTGATTAAATATACCAAATCATTAACTAATTTATTTGGTTTTTTGGAAAATATTTTTTTAAAATTAGATCAGCTATTAGGTTTCTACAGAGTCTTCCATAAAAGGCATTTCTTTTGAAGAATCTTATAGCCTTCCAGGCGTGGCGAATCCTGGAATATTCCAGACTTTGGCTTCATGGCTGGCCAGTGATAAAGCAGAAGGAACACCACATATTGGAAGCCCATCCTAGGAGTGGGGACATCCAGGTTACTGTACAAAAAGTTTATTGTTAAGTTTATTGTTAAACATCATGAACTCTCTTATGCTAAAGTAAGAAAACATTTAGTCTTTTGCAGGTGACATCTGCAAAGTATAGAGTAGATAAACCTGAATGTGTTATGGACATTCGCACTGTATAGAGAACATGTCTACAAGTGGTTCGTGTTTCAGATTTATAGGTTAGAGTACACCTCAGACAATAGCACCTGAATATGAACTCCCAGCAAGGTCTATCTGAAGTGGTTGGAATGAATGTGGTTGAAAACTGTCTTGCATTTTTGAAGCCACGTAATACAAGGTGACAATGCCAAGTAACACTAAGCTTGGAAAGAGACTAGGGAATGAATATGTCTCCTAACTTGTGCCAGACTTACTCTCAAGAATATGCTCAAATGTCTGAAAATAGGAACATACGCAGTCTAATTTCATTGGGAATCCACAGACGTTATTAGTTAAGGATTAAAATTGCATGGGAACAAGTGAGTTTTTGTAAATGTATATTAAATCATTTAAGTAATATCCGGAAGATTATGTTGTCTGTAGCTTGTTTGGAGGTAGCCTTCTATTAGTATTCAATATTTGAATTTTGGGATGTTTGTTGGATGGCATAGCTGATGTGAATGGTGTGTTGTTTCTTGAGCGTGTGAGAATAACAGTAATTTCATCCGACAAAGTGGGTTTCTGCCCACAAAAGCTTATGCCCAAATAAACGTGTTAGTCTTTAAGGTGCCACAGGACTCTTGCTGTTTTATTAAATTTAAAGTACTAGTCACCCAACTCGAGGGGGTAAAGAAAATAGAGCAAAGAACACACTCATTCTTGGTTGAAGAAATGAGTTTTTCATGACTCCAACCAGTCCTGTGATTCTTTTTTTTTTCCTTTTGTCCTGAATTTAGCTGGGCTTTTCCTTCCAGGCATTAGTTGGGATACTGCATCTTTTCTAAAATGCTGTAATATGGTATGCACTGCATGTGGTGAGTTAAAACCTGCTTTGAAATGAAAATGCCAGCATAAATCAGATGTTTCATCTTAAAAAAGCAGAGCCAAATCAATTCTTCTTAAGGGCCCACTCTTGTTTAAATAAGTCTGCTCACCTCACCTCCCGCAAGTCTCACATTTAATTCAAGAGTTGTATAGAAATTGTTATCTGCTAACTCAGAAAGCCCTCTTCTGAAATAAAGAGCACTTGCAGCATAGATCAAAGCATCCAAAGGCAAACTATGACTGTAAAATTTTCTGAATTTGATTATCTGTACACTGAGTGCTTTTTTCCTGCAAAGATGACCCTGTGTAGAAAGGATTTTTGTCTGTGAGCAATATTGGAAATGGCCTTCAGGTGAAGTATTCACATGAAACAAAAAGTGTTCTTTAGTTTCTTTATTCATTTTCTTATTTGTATTTGCTTGATCCTCAAGAGTAAAGCCTGCTTTAAATCTAGTCATCTTTCCTTTGCAACTGTGGGGTTAAATGTGGACTTCAACATTTTAATCACTTACCAGCTTTGAAAAGATTTTAATATTTTTAGTTTATGTTTTTACATCAGTGAAGTATCTGTAAGCAAATAATCCTGGGCAGTTCCCCAACTTGCATGAACAAAGCAGGAAGGTGGAATTTTGTTGTTGAGACTTTTCCAGGAACTTTTTTGGCAGTTTCAAGACTTCTCCTTTAGCTGTGATTTTTTTTTTTTTTTTTAGCAACAGGTCATGCTCCTTTTTATTTTTTATTGCACATAAAACATGAGTTTCAGTGAGTCAAACAAAAGTGGGTTTGTTAATCCAGAGCTGTAAAGTTCATTCTGATTTGTTTACTCCTAACTAAATTAAGAGCTAGTCTCTAACTCAGTCATAGGCCAGTGTAAAAATGGCACTCTATACCTTGTTGGAATTGCCTTAAAGTAGAGTAGCAAGTTGTCAGGAGGGAATTCCCTTCCTGTAGGAGGGAATTTAAACTTTCTACTGCATCATGCTAGTGCTACTTGGAGAGCCACTAGCGTCCTCCTGAGTCTTGTAGGCATCAATTTATGACTGGCTGGTCTTGTTGGAAATCATGAAACCAGACATTTATGGGTTTACCAAACTGTTTATTACACAGTCACACTTCTTTCCCTCAGACAGTAAATTCATTTATCTGCAGCACTGAACATAAGCTATGCTGGCAGCGCTTTAAAGGCTGCTTACATTGCGTTTTAACACAACCACAGGACCATAAACAGCCATAGCTGTGCTTTCATTTAAGAAGAATCTCCAGACATGCCAGCGTAAGTCCACCCAGAGAAGCCATATAAAAAGCTGCACTGGTCTGCTGAAACTTTGCTGCTTTAGTGCTTCATACTGAATTTTGAGTGAAAGAGGAATATTATTTCATAGATGGCGAATGCCCTCTGATTAATGCTGACAGGAGGAATAGAACATTACTTTAAATTCCTCTTAAAGTGTATCGAGAACACTTAAGCTTGTTATTCTTCTGTGTGAGCAAGATAGCTTTTCTTTCCCAAAAGCTGGAAAACTGCATCTGCTTAAACAATCTTCCATTGTTGTTTGCAATGTTGTTGTAGCTGTGTTGGTCCCAGGATATTAGAGAGATGTGGTGGGGAGGAAATCTCTTTTATTGTACCAACTTTTGTTGGTGAAAGGGACATGCTTTCGAGCTACCCCAGGTGCTTCTTCTGGTCAGAAGAGCTGTGTGTAGCTTGAAAGCTTGTCTATTTCACCCACAGAAGTTCCTCCCATAAGAGAGATTACCTCACCCATCCTGTGCCTGCTTAAACAAGACTGAACATGGCTTTATTTGCTTAGCTTTACACAAGACAATTATGCAAATTACCTGCAGAGTAGCAATGACTTAGAGTGGCAGGTTTCACTGAATTCCACTTGGCTAGGTATTTGTGTCTCAAGAAAAGTTAAAACATTAATCATACAGCAGGTTAACCCATCACTGACTAGCACAGTTGAACACCATATCACAAACTGGACTCTCTGTTCATGCATCCCATGATGTCTTTGACTTTTAATGAGTGTTAAAAGTAGCAAACAATGGGGATGAATTTAACTAAGTTCACTACTGTCGCCGCCTTGCAATGAAGGATTGTGAAAGAATGTTTTGTAATTTTAGGACTTTTCACGGCCTGTGCATGTTAGATACAGGGTAGTTTAGGCTTCCACCATAGAGACATGGACTTCTTGAAACATATTAAGCAACTGCTGTTTCTCTTAATTAAAATCCAGTATCCATAAGTATTGGATCTGTGTTCTAATGTGCACAACTTAAAACTGTATTTCACAAACTCCTGCGGTCTGAAGAAATTCCGTAGAATGAAGACTAACCAGACTCGTGCATGTGTGTATGTTTCTGTGGCATTAACCTGTAGAGTGACTTGAGTCATTAGGAATGGCTCAAAAGGTACAATGTAGCTTTGAAATGCTAACTTAATTATTTATCTTGGTAGACGGACCACTTTGGACTGCAAAGGTATTGTTCTTAAGCAGCCGTTATTAACCTATAAATTGTATACCCAAATTGTGGGTCCAGGATTAAGTCCTCAGTGGGACATTTACAGCTGCATGGTTCAGATGCATAATGCACAGTAGCATGTTTTTTGAAAATTCACATTTTCTCCCTCTTGTTAATTTTGGCTGCTGCTCAGTGAATACTGCACTGCTACATTAGCACTTATTTTCTGCCCAGACCATCTGGGTATGCATATGTTTGGAAACCCCTGGGAAAAGGTGAAAAATCCGTCTTCTGCAACTAGTTACGGAGGTCAGAAAGAAAATGCTGGGATCTGTGTGTTTTCTCCTTTGTTTGACAGTACCGCTTGCAATTTGAAAAACTAGGTCTAAAGTTCCCAAGTTCAATGAAGGTTGTGCATTCCTGGGTCTTAGAATACACAGTTGGTTTGGTTCACTGCAACATCTAGTGAACTAATTTTTTTCTGGTTACTTTTGTTTTTCAGTTATTCAGGATGAATCTGGAAAAGCTCAGCAAACCAGAACTACTGACACTATTTAGTATTCTTGAAGGAGAACTAGAAGCAAGAGATCTTGTCATAGAAGCTTTAAAGGTATGTTGTAAGTACTATATTTGAGTCAAAAATGCTCCCAGTGCTTGTAGGTTCTGCCAGGAGCCTGTATCCCAAAGTGGAGTCTAGCAGCAATGATTTAATACTGTTTAAAATTCATTTTGGTTATCAGCAGTGTTAGATAGTCACATTATCCAAAGTTGGTGGCAAACGCAA
Organism: Mesoclemmys tuberculata; assembly: GCA_007922155.1. NCBI lineage: Eukaryota > Metazoa > Chordata > Testudines > Chelidae > Mesoclemmys > Mesoclemmys tuberculata. The sequence goes on from ML675705.1 coordinate 1,993,672, forward strand.
GCTGTTCAGTGTTTAAGTGCAGAGAGCATTTAAATGTCAGTACTGCCTTTTCTATATCAAAACTGCTCTTGGTTCTTTATCAGGAAGAATTAGAAGAGTTAGTCTTCAACTTCTTAATTAGATATTCCATGGAGGGCTCCTGTTTCTTCAGTAAGAAGCCTCTTCAGAGTAGCAGAGATGATGCGCCATCAGAATCTCTCTGGCAGGGATGGCTGTCCTGTTGCTTCCTAAGAAGCAGATGCCAGTTCCATGCTCAGAATAATACAGCCCCAATGGGATAGTGAGGCTGCATCTACACTTGGGGCTAGGGCTGTGATCCCTTTGCTTGTGTACACGGACTCCACTGGTTCTCGTCAAGCTAACAGGCATATAAATAGCAGTTTATCCCCGGTAGCACTGCTAGTAGAAGCAGAGGCACAGCTGCAGCTACTCTTAATGCACTGGTTCTCTTTCAGGCCTCATAGTGTAGACATAGCCTGAGTGTATGAATAACATGTGCACCAGACGCCCTAGCATCAAGTATGTGGGTTTGTTCTGATATCTGTTGGAAAAGCATTCTCATGTCTGCTTCCACCGGGTTTTGTGGTACCCTCCTTTCATGTATGTATTTTTAAGCTGCTAGAAAAGAAAGAGAGCACCACAGCCTTCGCTGCCTTTGTGGGTGATGCACAGTGCTCCGTTTTCTTGGAGCTGGACAGTGTGGTTGGAAAACACAGAGCTGATATTGGTGCTTGCGTGCCTGCTGACTATGCTTTTAGCCAATGGAGTGTGCCGAGTTTTCTCTGGATTCCCTGCCACTAACCCAGGTCATTGCTAGTTAAAAGGAAGTGCAAAACTTAAAGGGCTTTTCAGATTCATCCAGGTTTGCTGTCTTTGCCATCTCCGGCCCTGCTGAGGTATGTGCTAGCTCCTTGTGCTATGTAGGATGACTACTGATGAATGCATAGTGCTAAGTAGGAGAAGACAGGCTTCTTGTAGCGCAGCTGAAGGATAAGCAGACTCCCTTGTTGGGGTAACATAGGTGTAAAAACTGAAATGGCAATGAGGTGAGCAGTTAATACTGGCTGAAACTCAACTCTGATCAGATGGAATTAATGCACATGGAGAGAGGCAAGCAACCAGATTAAATTGCAAAACTGCATCTGCCCCTTCAGTGGGGTAATTGTTTCATCATGAAGTCCAGGTACCTTGCTGATGGCATAGCATATAGCAGTAGTAGTGTTTTCTCCATCTGCATTTGGCTAGAAAATTGCATCCCTTTCTTTCAGATCAGGACTTTGTCATCCTTATCTATGCCTTTGTCCCTTTGCAGTTTGTCTGCTGCAATGCACTCTGCAGGCGAAGTTCAGCTGGCCCTTGTAGGGATCACATTATGTCTGTTCCGCACTATTCCATTATTTGCACTGGTTTCCAGTTATGTCTCTGGGCAGTGGTTGAAAGTGCTGATCTCGATCTGTAAACCCCTATATCATTTATCCTGTGTATCTCAGATTGCCTCTCTCTGTGTTCTGTCAGGGCAGCTACAATTAGCCAAGGCATTCAGTTTTAAATGAGAGAGTGCAGAGGACAGGGTGTTCTCAATGAGGTGTTCTCAGCTCTGGCACTCACTCTGTTTTATCAGACAACCTTTACCTGTTATTCTCCAGGGAATGCTTTAAAATGCATCTATTCGCTAAGGTGTATTTTGAGAATGAATATTAAATGGGAGGGTGGGGCTGTGGGAGTAAAGAAGCAAAAGTGTAACTTGTGTACAGTGCTGTAGAGTTTATAGCTAGGTTCATAATTCCTGTCCTGGGCTATGCCAAATTCCAATTAGTCACTTTGCATGGTCTGTACTTGGTAAGTATATTATAGCTAGCACACGTGGTTCATCTCTTTTTGGCTTGGTTGCAAAGATTAACCACATCTATCTCAAATCTAAAAATGGGATAGATAGTCATGTGGCTCAGCTGTCTGAACACAATTTTATTGCCATATGCTGTCTTCTATTGACTTGTATGTATAAATGTTTATTCTGGGTTGCTTTTCCACATGCTGTGCTTTCTATGGAACTACAAAAATCTATGCAATAATTCTGCAGTTGACATTGATTCTTGGTTTTGTGATATGTACCTACAGTACCTAAGTACCATTATTCAGTCTGGATAGTGTGGTACTCACATGATTGTTTTCCTGCATCACACAGTAGGAGGAGGTTTACAGTGGATGCCAATGGAACAGTCCTGCAGCCTAGCAGGGACTCTGCATTTTTGGTGGCAAATAAAATCCGGTTCCATGTACAGTACCTGGAAAGCACTAACTTCAATTCTTCCTCATTTGATTCATTCTAAAACATCCAAAACTAAATGACAAAGCCAACTGATGGTAGTTCTGTCTGCTTCTGAAGGTTATCGATAAGCTCCAAAGAGAGAGCCTTATGAATGGTTGGTTTTACAGACTATTCTCGTCCTGTGATGTGCATTTTTACTGTCTTCTCGTTCTACTGTTAACAGATGTTTAGGTAGTTATTGCACATGTTTTCATAAAAGATTGCTTTTGTTGCACTAGTCTAGTTTTATTTACTCCAAGCAGCTATTGGCATCTGTAAAGCTCTTCCCCCAAATAGGGAGAACACTCAGAGAAGCCACAGCATAATTAAGAAAGCATTTTGATAAGAGAGTGCCAGATGCTATCGAGTATAAGTGTTTTGTTTAGTCTGCACATGTTGTGTTTAGGTAAAGGTTATCTTTCCAGGCTTCAGCACTGGGCATCATGAATGAAGTGAAAAGAAGCAGTACATTGGTCCAGTCCCACTCTGTGTTACTTTAGAGGACTGGAAATTGGATTTAAATTTCTATGCCAATTAAAACAAGCAAGAAAGCTGCCTATTATACTCCATTCAGCAGATCCTTTGATTTGAAAGGAGACCTGGCTTGGTTCAAGTTTTAGGATCTGCCTTGGATGTCAGGCAGTTATCTCATTAGTTCTGCATAATCTGATCTTGATATCAGTGATGATTATTCTGTGCTGACCTATCAAACGTTTTTTGAGAGACTGAATGGTTTTTGTCTTCATTCTTTTTCCTCCTTTTATTCTCCTCCTCAGTTGTGCAGGTGTACATTTCTGGGATTGTTCAGAGGAGTTTTCTCATGTAGAAAAATATTATGTTCTTTGTGAGGGAACTGCCGCTTCATCACCCACCCTTATTCCCTTGGATTTAATTTTTCTCAAAGATATTGTGACCCGAAGCAGTTACCAAGTATGGAAAATTCTCCTTAAACTCCGAGTGTTGGGCAAGCACTTTTTCAAGATATCTGGAATCAGATGTTTGAAGAGGAAACACACCAAGGAAGGAGAACAGGAATTGTTGAGGGTAGTGCAATAGATTTCTCTAAGAAAGGGGAAGATTCAGGCTTCCCTCCCCCAACGATGCAGGGAAAATGGTTAATACAGTCATTCCTGGTGTTAAACTATATGTTGGCAGCATACTTTTGGTACCTTCATGAACATGTTATGTATGGTAGAGGACAAAATCACAAAGCTATTTAGTCTAGAAGTGGACAGAGTTTTAGCAGCAGAAAATGTACAGCGAAAACCAGCCCAAACCTCTGGGATCTACAGCTCTTTCTTCTTATATTTACTGATTTTAACTATGATGACTAATTCTAAAACAGTTTGTTAAATAAAATAAGCCATATTTTTAGCATGCATAACAGCAGTGTGCAAATTGCATACCAATCTGTATGCTCATATTTTGACAAGTAGGAAATATTACAAGAAAAAAACAAGGAACGTTCTAAGATCAGTATCCAGCAGGTATGGACTGAAGTCCTGGTAAGAGAAGTTCAGTTAACTGAAATACATACAGGATAAATAAGACTAATATCTTCTTAGAACAAAAGTCAAAATTTTAAGAGCTGAAACAAGCATCCATTGGTTGTATCCTCTGACAAATCATCTGACCGGTAGTTTTGAAGCTGTTGTTTTCTCTTGTTCAGTGTGTTTCCCCACCACGACCATAAGATGTCTTTCCAAACTTTCTAAAACAATTTTTTATTGCTAGCTTTGTAGTGGTGCTGCAGAAGTAAGCCAGAAGCGGGGAGGAACCTGTTTTGTTATTGGTTTTGACTTTATATCACTGGTCGTGTTACAGTTTTAAATATTCAACTCTTCTAAAGATTGCAGACAAAACAAGTGGAAAGGAAGGTGCATCTGGCCTACAAAGTGACAGAAGGATCTTGGATCTTCATTTGCTGTATGAATCAGTCTAAAATACACATGTGCGACAAACCATAAGATCAGAAATCAGGGTTGTTTTAATACTTAGGTAAGGTATAACTTAATAAACAGTGGCATTTTTCTACAATATTTACATTATGTAAATAGATGGTAACATCTAGCAAAAAGTCCTGAAGCTTACTCAAATCGTGTGCTGGTTATTCAGCAAGACGAGATGGATTACATTAGACTGGCACCTGTGGGGATGTACAAGTTCTATATCTGATTCAATAAACTTTTGAAATCCCAGGATTTATATGGCATAATAAATATTTATTTATATTGCAACAAGGAATACAGATCATAGGAGTTTATATGCCTTCTGTTTAAAATGTCACTGCAGTCCTCCAAGGGATAACAAAATTGATGTATCCAGGCAGACTAATTAAAAATAAGAATAAAAAGCTGTCCTTTCATAGTGACAGAATACACACACACCTGTAAAAATTGCAGCTAGTAAAATAGCCTTCCTTCCCTGTCACTCTGTCAGACCCTTTTTCGTTTCTTTGTACCGGCTCCCTTTTCTCACCATTTTAAATTCAAGCACCTTGCCCTCATCTTCAAGTTCCCACTTACTTTTGACCCTCTGTGCTTCCTCCAGAAATGTCTTTGCACTTTCTTCCACACTTTCTACATGTGAGGAGCCTCACTGAACTAGCTTAAGAGGCTACCACTCTCCCTTACTAAATACCCCATTCTGCTAGAACCCATGCAAGAAATCAGTCAGGACTCAACTGAACGCTGATGAGGATGAGCTGATTCTATTTTAAGTATGTTCAAATGAATTAGAACAGTTGAGTTGTGCATGCTAGTTAGGTGAGCTAGCTTTCTTACCATCACCTTGTTCTGCTTTCTCCATCTCCTTTCCTCCTGCTATTTCTTACTCTTGCTTATTGCATCTCGTCCCAGATTAGACTGTAATTTCTTTGTTATATGGACTCTATTTTCCTCTGAGTACATGGGACCATGATCCTGACTTAATACAAATAATACAACAATTTGAAGATGATTTCAATTCTGAACATGTCAATCATAAATGGCTGAGCTAACAAATACTTGTTATCCAAAATATTCTATCAGAGGGCTTCAGTAAGACATCTACCACCTCTCTCACTTGTGGAGGCACCTGTTGCAGTTTCAGAACTGTCCCCTTTGTCTGAAAACAGCCTCTTTCATTCACCCTACAAGCCTCTCCTCAAAAGTTAAGTTAACCAGTTCATCTCACCTTCAGATCTTAATTTCATTTCCTGCGCTCTCTCCTCCATCTTATAACTGATTATATTTAAAGCACACAACAAGGTAGTGGCTCTTTTGGGGATGAAAGATGTTAAGAGTACTTTACCCAGTGTAACATTAAGGGCCCAATTCTGTGGTCCTTACTTGTGCAAGACTGGCATGTAGAAAGGATTGCATGATTGGGCCCCAAATTATCCTTCTGAGATCCAGCAAATCATGAGAGGAATCCATTAAAATAAGCTAAATCCATCATTCTTGACACATTTATTGAGAGCTTTGTTCCCTTTCGCTTTTTTGGAGAACAGAATTATCCATTCATTAAAACTGAAGTTTGTTTGCTTTTAGATCAGAAAACAGGAAGCAGCTTTCAGGCTTGTTCTTGCTGCAGGGCTGAAGCTCTTTTATAGTAGAGTAGAACCTGGTTAATTTGCATTATTGACTGGGAGACTGTGAATTACTGAATGGTGCAAGTGAACAAATAGGTGAACACACAGAGGTGAAGATAATGCATTCCAAAACAACCTGTTCATTTGTCAATTGTTACATTTCCTAGTTTACTGTTCGGTACCAAACTATGTTTATATTTCATAAAAATGAAACTTCAGGAACGGGAGGCTCTGTTACAGCAGCTGCTACATCTTTAAGAGCTGGGACAAGACTGCAGATTTTTTTTTCTTTTTTATGGAGATTATCAAGTGCTTGGATTGAGCAGTCTTCTGCTGCACTCTGCCCTCTTGGAATTACAATATTTGATAGAAATTTTTCCTTGTATATAAATTAGGAAAAGTTCACTTTCACCGGTGTTTCAGTTAAGAAGTTGAACTGCTGACCAATAAATGATCAAAAATGCTGCCACCCATCTGTCCAGTAACTGGGCGAATTCTGAGCAACAGATACTATTAGAGAACTGTTTTCTTCCCTCTGTCTTATTACTTGAGTATATTTTTTGTGTGACAGTCTCAGCTTCACTTTCTGTTTCCTTTAATATAGGGATGGTCAAAGTGCAGCTTGTGGGCCCAGTTCAGCCCACGAGGGCCCTCGTCTTCAGTATAGGAACTCCGTATTAACAAACTGGAAGGCCAGGATCATGTTGGGATTTGGAGCATCTAGGCTACACTTCAGTTTTGCACACAAGAAACTGTAGTCTGTTCCATTTGCTGTAAATTAGGACCATCCCTTGAACAAAGCGTGTGCTACTTTATCTCCCTGGCTTTTTCATTTAATGTTGGTAATGCTATTATGTTGGTTCAATGGAGATCTGATTTACTGAGTAGCCAAATACAAAAGGAGGTAAAAGCTTTGTTGTTGTGGTTCTCTTAAAATATCTACCATAACCACTTCCTTTTTGGTCAAAATCATGTTCAACATTCAAATCTGGAGACTAGTGATAGGGAGCTGAATCTTGATGGTATTTCTTCCTAGTAGCTTCATGCAAGAGTGGGTAATCTCCACCCCTGATTACTGAGCTGCTCTTTGTTATCCAATATCTGGCTGTGGGGAAAGAAGTAATAAGGAAGTTCAAGACTGCAGGGGAAGCTATATAAAGAATATGCCATTCTCTGTAATCTAAAAGAGGAACTTCAGGACAGATCAAACTACTGGGGAATTGTGTGTCCAAATAAATACAATTAAATGTAAACAGTTTACAAAAGTTATGCCTGTTTTCCCTAATAGAACAATAACTAAAATCTAAATATACACATTCCCTTTCTCCATCCAAACAATAATAAAAAATAAAGATTATATTGGAAATTCCCACTAATTTATGCCTTGTGGTTCAGTAAAGCAACTTGAGGATGGCCATGATGCAACGTTCTGTCTCAGTGAGATCCCCAGTAAAAAGAACATTAAGAAAGAAACCCGAAGGATAGTGTGTGGGAAATATTCAGCCCAGAGTAGCCTGGAAATCCCCAGAGAAAACAGTGGCTTTTTCCTAGCAGAGCAGAGCCATCAGTTTGCTTATCTGCACGCTAAACATATCTCAACTGTTCCAAATATTGCTTCTGCTCCATAAAACCAGAATTATCCTTCTTCAAAAAAGGCTAGCAGTGGTCAATTACCCTAATTCAAATTGAGCAAAGCCAGCCAGTTACTGTAGCACTCGAATGCATGTGGCTTAATCAACATCTTCATTAACAGAATCTGAACTATTCTTTTTGAGTGGCTGTTGGCCTCTGTAGTCATTTTTTCCAGTTAGCTGAATTTTGTTTTTCTCCTTCAGAGCATCCACTACTTCAAACATTTTCTCCTCTTCTGCCTAGGAATCTTGTTTTTCCCCTAAGAATAGCTGAATAGCCTGGACAGCCCCTATGTTATTTTTTGAGTTTGCGTATGTATTTAATATAAATATGCAAACCCCAGTAACAACTTCCACACTAAAAGGGGACAGTCATTGTTGAGAAGTGAGTATATTATATTCATTTGTCCAGATTAATGGCTATGTCCTTGAACTAAAAGACCCCAGATGCGCTCAGCTTTTTTTGTCATTCAATGCACATAGCCTGCATCATAATTTCATTTCAGAGGCACTAAGCTGACCATTTGTCAGTGCAAGACTTCTGTTCAGCCACACGTCTAGCTGGCCAGTGGTGAACTGTGCAACAGGCTATAAGCAGCAGTTGTTATAATAATCTTTCTATAGACTTTGTGCATGGTGCTGAAGCAATTAACATGTTTTGTAAATTCACAAATGTATACTTCTTGAGATTGGTATGTGTTGTATCTTTGGGTGAATGGTATATTTAGTTATGGTTTTTGTGTAGTCTAGACTTATTTGATTAAATATTTATGCCTAGCTGATTTGTACTTGTATGAGAATAGCTAGATTTGAGAGAATTATTGAAAGGTAGTTTAGTTTCATTGGTTGTTCATTCCAGTTCAGGAAAATCATTAACTGCTGATAAAGTAACAAGGAAGAACTTTTTGTTCTTTCCCAGACAGGAAATAAACCCACCCCTACTTGATTTATACAACACCATGATGCTTGGAAGCCAGAAAAAAATGTTGTTTTGTTGATAGTTTCAGTCCTAACAAAAATCATATAAAGACCGCACTGTGTGTGTATTTTGGTTTTGTTTTGGTGGGTTTTGGTTTTATTTGTTTCTACAAAAGTGGACTGGGTGTTAAGTTATGCTAACGGGGAGGGAGGGACGGACCCTTCTTAATTCTTTACAGAGTCTGATCAGAACTTTCTGTAAAGCCTCTCTTGGAGAGAGATGAGCTAGGAGTACATTTTTTCAGAAGTCCTTATAATACTAGGAGTGTTAATACCATTTTAAGCTGGAATTTGAGTTTCTGTTGTTGTAGCGTGTAACCACTACAGGGTTAGATTCAATTTTTAAAAAACAGCTTGCCCATCAACACAACTGGGCCAGCCAGATATATAGATATTTTTTAATTTATTGAAAGGCTTTCCAGTCCTTGGATTGCTTGAATGTTCCCACGCAATTATAGTTGTGTTTGGTTTACTCATGTTTTGTATTGCTTCAGAAACAATTGAGGATTTTTTCCCTCTCTATCTATTAAAAAAAGCAATCCCCTAGTTTTTCCTGTGATTCATTAAAACCACTGACAGCTCATTTATCCAAGACAACCATCACATTTCCTGGGCTGATCTTTTTCCTTCCTCTCTTATGTAAGGCAACAACAGTCTCTAAACTCTGATCAAGCATATCTGGGGGGGGTGCATGCGTGCATGTGTTGGCAGGGGGGTTGGAAGAGGGAGGAGCAGATGCTGTTGATTGCAGCTCCAAGATAGTATTCCAGGATATCTGTCCATAACCCTTACTGAAATGTGTGTGTGTATGTTTTCTTTTGCAGGGACATTGGGTATTATTGGGTCTCCTCTCCCAACGGGCCCCATCAGTGTAACTTAACACACTGTCCACTTCTGTGGAGGCAGAGTTCACTTCTAATTCCATGCTAGTTAGAGGGGCATAGACACGACTGTAGAATTCATTCCCAACATTCGGCCTGTCAGGTAACCCGAGTGACACTGCATGCTATCTTTATTAGACAAAGCCTGTGACCTCACTATATTTTTCTCTATAAAGTATCTTTCTCTAACTCCTTTAAGAAATCTGCTGCTATAGTAAAAGGATGTTGTCAAGAGAGAAAATGCATTAGTAACACTTCGGAAGGAGACTTTCAAAGGACAAAAGAGAATTAGGCACCCAGCTCCCATTTGTGTCTCTGAAACAATCCCCCTTAAAGTTACTTCAGTTGTAATAATTTAAAACTCCAGCTTCATGCCACTCTTGCACTTTCACTTTTCTGTTTGTCAGTTTTATGCCAACCAGCCAGTTTCATGTTTGTTTCTAAAGAGTATCACTATTGTTCTCATGCATGGCCCAAAACTCTAATGTTGCGTTTCCAGCTGTGCAGGGGATGTTTACCTTTTAAATTACATTTATTGGAATGTTAGGCAAATGTTATCCATGTTGAGTTTTGAAAGTCCCCTCCCTTTTTTAACCACACTGAACTTTTCTACCTAAAATATGTCCTGAATACGATTGTTCTGTGCCCCTTGCAAGTCATGTCTTCCTTCTCATGAGTAAGTGAAAGGCCTGAAACAATAGATTGTTAGCGTGACCTTGTTTCACTCTGCATTCAGTGTGGATATCTTGTTTTTCCTATCCTTGAACAGCTGCATGTCATTTAACAAGATCAACAAAGAGTCATTGCTGTGTGGAACCAATGTTAAGAACTTTTTATTAATTCTGAAAAGGCTACTGTATTTAATTTGGTATGGCTTACTTATGTGTTTATGTTTGTAAAGATACCCAGATGTGTGGATGCTTATGTATAAAACTGTAACACACACTAATGACACACAGAAGGCAGTTGTTAGGGCCACATGTCTCAAGTGGCAAAGCCATATGTTATGCATGCTCTCTGGGTCTAGAAAACTGTAACAGCCTTATTTTTTTATGTAGTGACTTTTGTCTCTGTGGATCCCACAGTGCTTTGCAAATGATGTACAGAACAGCACCAGTGAAATTCAACCACTTCTGGGATGGTAGGCAGTAACCAACCAGCACTGAACATGCTGCAGAATCCTCTGAAAAGGGAATATTTTAGCCCAGGGCACTGGGGCAAACTCCTATTCTTAAAGTTGCCTGTATGATCCTTTTACTGTTTGCAAAAAACAGACATGATATTTTTGTTTTTGTTTAAAGGTCTTGCTTAAAAGCCCTATACGCAGGAAAATGCATGATACTCTACTTACCTTGGAAGGATGAAGGGATGAGTTACCCCTGAGTCAGGATTAATACCTGTGGTTCTAGGGAGTCTAGTGTTTCTCAACCTTTTTGATACCAGAGACCACCTCTCTGCCTTCCTAAACTGTATCAGGTAGATCTCAAGGGCTGGCACAAAGGCATCTCCTCTGGATAGTATGTTTGCTACACTGAACAGCAGGTCTGTCTTAAAATGGAAACACTTTGGGTTAGATTTTCAGTGCTTTGCATTGGCTTGTTTTCTATTAAAGTCAATGGTGAAATTACCATGGACTTCAATTGGAGCAAAGTTAGGCCAATGGGTGCTTTTGAAAATCTCAGCCCTGTGCATTTCCCCTCGCCACCACCATACACACCTTGTCTTTTACGTCTGCAGTTGTTCACTGATCTGCAATTGAAGCCATGTGCCTTTGAGTCTAATGCGTAGCAGAAGAGGAAGGTGATTGTGTATATGTAACTTTTAATTTTTTTTAAACGTACTCCTTGTATGTTTCGTGTTTTCTTTTGAACTTTTTTAGTAAATGTTCAGAGCAGTGGGGAGAGGCAACATCGTATACAGGAGCCCAATAAACTCCTTCTGTAGTGCAGTGATGGGTTCCAAATTTTATTTTTTTATAGAGTGCCACGTGTGCTGGGTTTTTTAATTCTTGTATGTGTCATTGAAAGAAATGAGTGATGGATGATTAGACTATTTGTGATGCTGTTTCATTTTGTCTGTACCTGGGTGAGAATTTTAAGGACTGTTGTTAGCTGACAAATTATAGATTTATAGGTCATTGTTGGAGTGAAATCTGTAATTGCCTAGCGTGAACGTCTTTATGATATTATAGCCAAGAAATCCAGGAGGATGCACAAAATTGCTCTTCCAGTGAAACATCACTAAATTATTAAATCTCTCAGTCAGGGAGGACTGAGTGCTTACTGTCTGTCTTTTAAGAGGCTATGGGACACAAGAGTCCTGGGACTTGCCGGCTGTATTAATCCCAGTTCTTGGTGGATGGATACTGTAGCGTGCTGAATATATTGCATAAGGGCTCTGATGCTAATTAGTGGTGTTTAGCTAATGTGCAGTACAGCACAGACAGCAGCTGTGAAAGGTATTTGCGGTTGGTTTGTAGGAGGTTGCGGTTTAAACAGAAGTTGAGTTCAGAGCACTGTGCTGTGTTGCTTGTTAGTCCCATTGAACAAGCTCTTCTAGTCCTTTGTTGTGGTTGTGCTTGTGAGGGCATTTACTGAGTTAAAATCCTTCTTTTTAGATTTAAGAACCAGTGAAAAATCTAATCAAGTCAGACATCAGGTTACTTGTTATGACCCCATAAGTTCCATTAAGAGACGCTAGAAGACCTGTTGGACCTTCGTTGTTTATCAGTGCTTAAAATCAGATGCTTTTAAGCCATAAACTATAACGTGGTGATGCTTATTAACTTCTTTTATGAGGTAATTTTTGTGTATAAAGAAGTTATTTTTGGGATTAATGTTCCTACACACTTGAGTCCTCAGATGCATGAACGAATCTTCAGTAGATCAGCTCCAAATGCTGTCTGTAACATTAAACTCTTCCAACCTGGTGCTTGAACTTTACTAGTTAAACAAACGCATGGCCTTCCTTTGTCTTCAGATGCAGAACCTGTTCATAAAAGGCCTTCTTGTTCACATTTGCTCCACTGAGCTGTTTCTTGGAAGAGTGATTCTGTAGTAGCTCTGTCCCAGAGTGAGCAAATGGTGTTGATTATGGGTCAAAATGTGATGTAATTAGTGAAGTGGAATCTCCTCTATGTAGAGAGCGTTTGTGTTCTCCGAATCTGTGCTTGGGTCTGCTTCACTTACCCCTACATATAACGAGTTGTAGGGACAGGACAGCGTGGACATTTGTTGAACTCAGGCGATGGTCTCTTTGCTTTTGCATCCGTTCCCAGTGACAGGGGAAGGGTTGGGCATGTCCGTGTTGTACCTGACGATAGAAAAGAGCACATGCCTTTGCCCGTGACTGCATTCGGGAGGTGGTAAAGCAGTAATATCTTTTCAGCACATCTAGTACTTGGCATCTGCGGAGGTTGGAGCTCTGCGAGTGCTAGTGAAATCTCGCACCCCTGCCCGGGGAGGCAGAGAGTTGGCTGGTGGTTTTCAAAGTCTGCAGCTGTCCCACATTTTATAAATTGGGCTTTTTTGGTGGGTGGGAGAGGGTTGTCACTAGTTGAACATACTTCTACTTAGATAAACTTAGGAAGCAAGCCCTATTTCGTACATGTGGGGAAGCTGAGACACGGTGAGGTGAACAGTCTTCTTCAAAGTTACATAGCATTTCAGTGGCAGAGCCAGGAGTGGAACCTAGGAGACCACAATTTCTGATCCCCTGTTACAGCCACTAAGCCACATTCATGTAGGGAGGGATGCAGTTCAGTGAATTTGACAAAATAGGTAACTTTGACCTTGACTTGGTTTCAGTGACCAAGCTTTGTGGGGTCATTATGGGGAGAGGCAGTCCTTGGCTCTTCAGTTGGAAAGAATCCTTTTATTGATCCTTTTATTTTCTTTGGTATTTTAATTACAGTCCAAAGACATGGGCATTTGGAGCTGGATTTCCTTTTCTTGCATGTGGCTTCATGTGGGGAAAAGCAAAAATGGAAATCAATAGCTTCAGCTGAAATGATTCTAGCAGGAAGGAAAATAGAGACGCAAATTCCATGCTCTCGGGTCTGCACTTTATCTCACACTGGCTCACTCATATGTGGTTTGCAAAGTTTCGTATTTAATTTGTACTTTCAGTCCCTGTCCCTGCACCGCTGCCTCCCCCTACCACTTTGCCATGTAGCTTCTGAAACTAACTTTTCTTCGTACATCTTGCGGTGGAGATCAGATTTGATCTTTTAAAATGATTTACTGTGCATGATAATTGGTAAAATAAATGTATTCAGAAATCCGTGCTTCATGTAGAAACCATGCAGTGTACACACAACACCCCCTGCCACCCCCCCACCCCCAAAAAAACAACGTAAAACACTCCACATCCCTGTCCTTCTCTGTATTAACTTCAGGCTGTACCGTGATGGATGACATATACTGGTCCTCAGTCACCCACATTTAGAGAAGTGCAAGTGCTGCTCCTTTTATATAAAATTCCTATTAAAGAATTGATGCCTCCTCATTCAGTTAGCAGATAACTGGTTGGAGGTCTGGCTAGTCGTGGAGTGGTTATAGGACACTGGAGCTTCTCTTCTTTGCTGCAGATTTAAATCCAACCCAAGTTCTAAAACAGGTTAAAACTTTCAAGTTTTTGACAAATATTTGTCATTTGTTTTTTGACTGGGGGAAGGAGCCTCAATTTTGATATTGTGCTGTGTGCTTTGGGCTTGGTTGAAATTTTTTGATCATCAAAAATTCTGATGCACTTTCAAGAAACCACTTAAAAATAATGTTTAAAAAAATGTGTGAAATTTTACTGTTTTGGGAGAAGATTTTTTGACCCAGGTCTATTAGATTCATAAGGATGGATGGTTGTTTAAGCATTGACTGTGCCTGCTGTGGCCATTTGATAGCTTTTTGTGGGCTGTGAAATAAGTTGTTTGGACTATGTCCAGGTCTCAAAGGACTAGAGCATTCAGTACAAAAAGCATGACTTTTCTGTGCCCCCTTGTTATCAGCATCAGCAGAGATGGCGAGCAAGCACTGTCACTGTGCAGAAGCTTTCTGTACTGCTTGCCCCAGCAGCTAGTCGCTCTGTCCTATGGATTAGTAGAACTCTTTAGCCTCTGTAACTGTTAACCCAGCACTGTTCATCAGGGAAAAGTATGCAGTGCTAGATATTTTTATCCCTCCAGCAGATAACTAAGTCTGTATCGCATCATTCTGCCAAGCAGCAGGGACTTCTACATCTCCGAGATAAAACATGGTGGGGTATTTATTCTAATCAGAAATGATTTGTCAGTTTCCATCTAATTCTTCAGTTACCACCTTTTAATAAATTGAAATACATATTTATATGTTTCAGGCCCAGCATAGAAACACTTTCATTGAAGAACGCTATGGAAAGTACAATATCAGTGACCCATTAATGGCTCTGCAGAGAGATTTTGAGATGCTAAAGGTTGGAAATCATGGCGAAAAGCAACCCGTTTGCTCCAATCCTTTGTCTATCCTAAAAGTAGTGATGAAACATTGCAAGAATATGCAGGAAAGAATGCTCTCTCAGCTAGCTGCTGCCGAAAACAGGCACAGAAAGGTAGGTTTTAATGTCACTGAAAATAATGGACGTTTAGTAACACGTTGTTGGCTTTAGTGTGGTAAAGAGTGACAGTTACGTGCAAAAGGAGTTCCTTCAGCTGCTAAACAGTCCTCTTTTGTAGCTTTAGAAATGCTTTAATTAGTCACTATTGTGCAGATAGTGACGCTTGTGCATTGAAAATACAAAGATGTGTGCTGCTGTTTTATTAATGGGAGCCCTGTGGAAAATACAGTGAGGAAGTAGATCACTTAGAATGGGGAAATACAGTATGAACTAAACTTGAAACAAAAACCCTTTCTCATTTCCATGTCATCAAACAGAAAGCTCTGCTAGTTCTAAGCAGCACTGAACTCTTAGTTCAATGCTGTGTTTGCCCTGTTCCTGTGGGTTAACTGAATGATCTGTGCTTGCTTATCTAAAAGAGAAATAGATTTGGCTGGTAGGTCCTAGTGCAATGCAGCTTCCCCTTACAGACTTTTATAATACATGTATATATTTTTCCTTCCAAAAATATTGTTTGGCTAGGGCTATTTTTCATGCCTCTTAAGTATTCTTAATATCGCTTTATCCGTTGCCCAAATTGGCATAGTAAAGCCACATTCAGTAAATCCTTGGCCACGTTCTGTTTGGAGGCCCCACCTCTCCAGCAGTGTGTTTATCTGACACACCTCTTGAGCTGAGAGCTCACATGACTATGAAGACAAATAAGAGCTTCCACTGACTCGGCTCGTTGGAATCTCACCACCATTTAGTTTATTTGCCTTCAGAATAGTTAGTTTGCAGGGTTCAGCTTTAGGAAGGGTGTTGACAAGGTGTGGTTTTTTTGTTCGTTTCCCAACAAAATCAACCCCATATTTACTACTAGAGTAGACACTGTAAACAGTAAAATCAGGGCAAGCCAAAACCAAACTAGCAGATACGAATTTTTGGCAACAATTGGCAAGTATCCAAAACCAGTTCCTGCCCACTGAGGTCAGTGCTTGGTGCGGCCTGATTGGCAAGCCTTGGTCGTGGCACTCTTGCAGGCGTGTTCCCTTTAGAACTGGGGGGGAGGGGCATTGTGTCTTGTTAATGGTGGTGGCCTATACATGTCCACTCCAGTGAGCTGCATGATAGTCTGCCCTTTACATTTTCACCACCGCCACTGTCAGGCGCAGTTCTGTTTGTGGAATATTTACTACATCAGTGTCAGGGACAGAAAGCAGTGTGACTTCTAGATTCCAGGCAGGGTGTATAGGGATGACATTTACTTTGTAAACAGATCCGAGCTTGCTTCCAATTTAACATGGAAGTCATTAAAAGGATAAATAGGAAACACGACACTTCACTTTTTCAGCCATATATTTGGCTATAATCACATTTTTAAAACCAAATTAGCCATTTCCCTACAGCTCACTACTATGTTTGAGTAAGATGTCTGGAAACTGAGTTTGTAAGAAGGATTGAGTAAATGCTGAGTTCTTGGTGAATGGATGTGATAGAACTGGAATTTTGATCATGACATGCTGCAGAGTTGCACCGTCCCACTGGGAAGTTTGTGTGTTGGCTTTGCTGCTGAGTTAATGAAATCTCAGTTATTCTTGTAATTCAGTGTAGAATTCCAAGGAGCTTCTTGACTGGGCCTTATAGCAGGCAGTCTTGTTTCAAGTGTTTATTTTGCTCTCAAGCAGAGGAACAAATTAGAGTTCTTTAAAATAAACTTGTTTTGTCAAATCAAATATTTCTGCTGCAAGCTTCAAATCACTCCCAACATACACCAAAGAGAAAAAATATACCATAATGCAAATTGCCATTGAACCAATATCTAAGAACATATGGATAATATAATGGTTAGTAAACCGAATCATGAAGACGGGCATTCTCTGAGCCTGGTTTTTGAATTAATGATCTTCTCAGGAAATCCCATCTCAGGCAACAGCCAACCAATAAAAGATAAAACCGATATTCTGTGAAAATACTTCCTTTCAAACTTTTTAAAGCTCTACTACAAACTGGAGGCAAACATACAAGTTATCTAGTGAAGGCTAAAAGAAGACCACAGGGAGAGTGGGTTTCTAACGCATAGTGCTTTCTGGTTTGCAGATCTGTGCAAGGCAGTGGTTCTGACGTTCAAAATACGCTTGCTCCCACATACAACTTTGGGTTGGGTCTTTGTGTCCATGTATTTGAATTTTCATACTTTGTGTCACTCTTTGGTCTAAATTAGACCCTACTGAGGGTTGGAGGCCTTGTTTAGTATCTGGACTCTTATCTCTCAAGCACTCATGTAAATGCTTTCCTGTAAAAAGATGACTGGAGTGTCTGTTTTCTGCACTTGGAAGGTGATCCTGGATCTCGAGGAAGAAAGGCAGCGGCATGCCCAAGATGCTGCTGAAGGAGATGACGTCACCTACATGTTGGAGAAGGAGAGGGAGCGGCTGACACAGCAGGTGCGCCTTGGGAATTGATAATAGGCTGCCTCCCACCCCCTCACACCCAGCACCACCTCCGAGAGCGCTCAGAAAACACATAAACTCGGTCTGGTGATGAAGCACTACATCTGTCTAATTGTACCTCTATGTTAAATATTAAGAGTAGGACTCCCCACATTCCTGGCTTTTGTCAACCAGATGTAAAATGCCAGCTTTGGCCTGCCTGGTTATGCATGTGTGAAATGGGTTAAGAAGTTCACATGCTAAGAGGGCTTGTTTCAGCTTTAAAACTGAAGCGCTAAGAAAACAGACTGAACTGAAAGATGGAACAATCTGTGTTCCACCCTGTAGGTCTCTGATACTTTGCAGTACCGGTGCAGAACTCCCAAACTAGTAGGGGGAAAACTTGGTATAAGTTTGTTGAGAGCGCCCAGCAATGCAGATTCATGTTACTGCTTTATCTGTAATGCAAGAGCAATAAAAAGCTGTCATGTTAGACTTTAGACCTCCATTAACATTTCTAAATGGCATTATAAAGCAGACTGAAGGGAAAAAAGGAACAAGTAAGAGGGAACTTTAAAAGAAACTTCCATATGGGAGATAGTTGGTGTATATTACACTAAAGGTAAACAACTGAAAATTTCTCATCAGTGACTATATAAGTTGTATACTAATGCTAAAGTGACATACATGCCAAAAACTGATTTCAGCTGTTTGCCATGCAAGAGTTGGTGACCTCATAGACACCTGAACGAGAACAGGGAAGCATGCTTCTTTGTGTTTGGTGCAGGTGAGGCCATCTGTTGCAGGAATATTTAGGAGCATGAGCTCCGGTAGATGAGGAAATGTCTTCAGATCTGCAGCTCTACCCCATTAATTCTTGGGAGTATTGAAATTTGTCTCATTTGTGTCTGAGGGGCTTTCTAATTCCCTCTGAGACCCCTTCTCTCTTCTTTTCCAGTTGGAATTTGAAAGGACCCAGGTGAAAAAATTTGAAAAAGAGCAAAAGAAGCTGTCAAGCCAGTTGGAGGAAGAGAGGGCACGTCACAAGCAACTGTCCTCCATGCTTGTGCTGGAATGCAAGAAAGCCACGGCCAAGGTAATGGAAGAGGGACAGAAGGCAGGGGAGCTGAGCTTGAAACTGGAGAAAGAAAGGAGCAAAGTGAGCAAGCTGGAGGAGGAGCTGGCTTCCAAGAGGAAGCGGGGCTTGCAGATGGAGGCCCAGGTGGAAAAGCAGCTCTCTGAGTTCGATATCGAAAGGGAACAGCTGAGAGCCAAGCTGCACAGAGAAGAGAACCGGACAAAGGCACTCAAGGAGGAGGTGGAGAACCTCAAAAAATCCCTGAAAGAACTGGAGATTCCTTGCCAGGGCAGCAGTGCTGCTGAGCACTCCCAGCAAACCCCCTTAACGATGTCCAGAGGTGTAGCAACCGAGAACCTCCTGGCGAGGTCTGTGTCTTGCCAGACAGAAAGTTTCCAGGCAGACGGAACCGACCTGGGCAGCCCTTCCATGCCTACCCATCCCTATGCCAAAGCAAATGGGCACTGCGACACAGATCTGCAAACAAGTGGTGAGCTAGTGCAGCCAAACATAGCAGAGAACCAGGCACCGCTGAGAGAGAAGCCCTCTGGGCCAGTCCCAGAAAGTGCAGTTGAGAATGGAAGTTCTCCTATAAGAACAGAATCTCCTGTGTATATGATCCCACAGCTTCCTTCCAGTGGGACGTCTCTGTCTCCCAGCAGCACAGCTGCCTCTTCTCTAACATCCTCTCCATGCTCATCCCCAGTTCTGACTAAACGTTTGGTAGGAGCTTCAGCAAGCAGCCCCGGTTACCAGTCATCCTACCAGGTGGGGATCAACCAACGTTTCCATGCTGCCCGACACAAATTTCAGTCCCAAGCTGATCAGGAGCATCAGTCGAGTGGCCTGCAGAGCCCACCATCGAGGGATTTGTCTCCTACCCTTGGCGACACCTCTGCTGCCAAACAATTAGCCCGCAATACTGTCACTCAGGTTCTTTCCAGATTCACCAGTCATCAGGGACCTATAAAGCCAGTCTCTCCCAATAGTTCGCCCTTTGGCACAGACTACCGGAATCTAGCAAATGCTGTGAGCCCAAAAAGCGAGTCCAGTCCTGGCAAAGTTTCTAGCCCACTGAGCCCGTTGTCTCCTGGAATTAAATCACCAACAATCCCTAGAGCAGAAAGAGGGAACCCTCCACCTATTCCTCCAAAGAAACCTGGCCTGGCTCAGTCCCCGGCCACTCCTACCCCACTAACCAAAACCCCTTCCCCAGCATCCTCTCTCGGTGCCGCCATGGACATGGCAACTAACTGCTCTAACAATGCTGTAGTAGCAAATGGCAAAGACATTGAGATATTGTTGCCAACTAATAGCTAGTCTTTAGAAAGTGTGAATGTAGCTTTCCATGACTTAGCATCCTGGAGCTAAGAGACACTGTTTTATCCACTCCATGTTATTTATTTGGATAGTAGCAGGATGTGTCTGTATAATGCATTTAGTGTATTTCCTTTTTAAAAATAGGTAGGAAATTATTTTTAGGTTGATGTTTAAACGTTACCTATAGAGCTGTACAGTTGTCTCTAAAGGTATCTCATGTCAGCAGTCAGATGAAAAGAGGAGAGAAGAAAATTTTGTGCTGGGCGTTAACTAGTGAACTGCAATGGGACTGAAGCATTAATTGTAAATTATGCAGAAATAACTTGTGCAAACTTATTCCAGATGAAAATTGTATAAAAAGTGCCTGAATTAAGCCTGTGATACGAATGTGGTTCTCTGTACAAAACAAAAAAGGGACCATCTAAATGCAGAAGTAAAAGCTCTTCTATGAATCATGAATGTTTAAATCAACACTGTTTTTAATCCTTTTCAATTGTTTTTAAATCAAGTTTGTAAACAATGTGCTACAGAATGAAAATCTTTCAAAGGTGACCACCAAAGGTGAGCGGCCCCAGTTTTGCCCTGTCGTATTAGGATGTAGCTCTCTTGACCTCAGAGGAGGAGATGCGTATGAGCATGTTAGGGTAGAATTTGGTCCTAGCATTAAGCTTTGTGCAGCCCAAACCCTTGTCTTTTCCACTGGAGTTGTCCAAAAACAGTGGCAGTCTTAAACAATCAGGTTACTAGTTTTCTTGCAGTTCATTAATTTTCTACATAGCTGTCTCACTGTAGATTAAATGGCTAAAGATTAATTCCTGGTGCTTCACCTTTGATTTTAAAATTCTTCAAGTTGTGTACTGTTGTGTGTGTGTGTGACTTTTGAGATAAGGATCTTGCTATTACTTGAAAAGATAAATCAGTAGTCATTCTGTACAGTAAGATGGGATCTTTACTATAATCAAAAGCAATAACTTAAGTTGCTCCCTTTGTAAGAATGCTGTATGTCAGACTGACCGATTTTACTGACTAGTTTGCTATAAGATCCTGCTGCCTTCATTGGCTGCAGCTGTGGAACCAAATCATTACTTTTTCATGTATAGATAAGCATATATGTATCGATAGATGCATTCATGTACATGTTATACACATAATGCTTATATAAATCTTAGTCTAGTTATGTTATTGAGGTTCTCCGTAACTCATAAAGAAAAGGTGGAAAATACATTTTGAGGATTCTAAAACAGAGCAGATTTTTAATTAAAGAACAATGATCTGCCTGACTTCTGGAGGCAGACATTAAGTTGTTCAGTAGATTGGACAGTGGGTGCTGAAGCAATTTGCAGCAGATTCAGTAATTGTTACCTGTGTTGTGAAGTAAACGGTGAGTTTGCAGACCTCACCACAAACCCGTGTTGTGTACGCTACTCATGTTCAGATAGGACAGCACAGTCTAGAGCGTTAAGATACTGCAGTAATGGACACTAAATGTAACAAGGTAAATAGAGCCAAGATCAGTAGTACAGTCTGGAGACGGGAATCTTGGCAAATGAGTGTATATCCCCAATGCTAAGGGACATGGACTGTCCCACTGATCCTAAACTTGGAAATCAGTTTTGCTGCTTGACCTCGGGCCATTTTTAACTGCGCTGTCGACAGCAGCATGGGCCTGCACCTGGAGAAGGGTTTCTCATAATTGGATGCTTGCTCCTCTGTTTTAGGTATTCAGCACTCAGCTAAACAAAGCACTTGATACTTTATTGTAGGAAAGATTCCTGCAGTGGTTGGGAGGATGCACTACTGTACATGATCTGATAGGTCTCGTCCAGCTTTGAGTCTTAATTTAAAGGAACCTCAGAGTTCTTGAACTGCTTTAGTAGATGGTATCCAAGCTAACCCTTTTCTCCCCCCTGCCTCCCTCCCAACCCATATGACAGGTCTTTGATATTATACAAGAGATGGTTAGATATGTTTTTACAGACTTCTAAATAATAAATGTATGCACCGTTGTTCCTATTTAACTGTAATGGACTACAAAGCGAGAGTAGAAAAATAGTAGCACCCCATAGCTAAATAGATAGAAACTCTTAGGAAAGCACATTTAAAATTTGATCTGACCACAGCAAACTTTCCTGATAAGAGTAACAGCTGAAAATTGATGAGTGAATGGATTTTAGCTAGAGTATCATTTTAACCCAAAATTGAGTGTGTTCTACCAACTGTTCTAACCCGTTTCCTTGCTTTTACACTAATCTTAAGTGGTACTATACCATTTCTTTATGATATTACTCTATACAGAGAGATATACTGTAGTGAAATTTATTTCTTAGGAAATGCACTGAATACTGTATTTCTTCTGCAATGTAATATGGGGAGGGGAAATGCAAGAGAAAATGTGTATTTTTGCTAGTAGCCTATCTTCTGAGATAAACTAAGCACAAATATTAAAATGGATTCAGCTAAACTAATAAGAAATGTAGGGTTAGTATTTAAATTTTTATGTAGATTCTGTGTGTGGAAGCAATTAAAACTTTCTTCTCTGGTTCACATCTTAGTTATACGGAGGCATTGCTGCAGAGCTGTGTCACTGGCTGATGGGGTTATAATGAAGTGCAGAATGTATACACTATTGTTCATTAACATTTGTAAATTTGTAAAGCCAAATGTACCAAGCAGAAGTCTTTAATCGTTTTTATAGCTGACAGCATTAAACGTTCATACTATCAATAAAGGATTTTATTTTTAAGAACTGACTGTTGTGCAAGAAAATGTTTTTAAAAAATCGTTCTATGCGCTAATGGCCTGCTGAGTATCTGTAAATACCCCTTGCAGATAATCAAGCTGTCTGTTCTATCCTTAATGCCTGTTTTTGCATGTTACACAGTCACAAAAGGAAGATGGTCTGGCGACTCCTGCTTATGCAGCAGGAACAGCTAGAAGATTGTGGCTCCCCAAATTAAAGGTATCTTGTTGCCTAAAGTACAAATGACAGTGATTTTAGGTCTCCTGAAGTAACCTAGCATGTCATCTTTGCTTCGATTAGGGTGGCTTGAGCTATGTGGGATTCATGTCTGTTCAAATCTGTGAACAAATGACCAGCATATTTCTATTCTTACTGCTTGCTGTTAGTGTGAATTATGCTAATTAATTAAACATGGGTAGGAAACACATGGGTTTTTTTAGATTGTTTTGATTGAACAGTTAAGCCTGGGGAAGATCATCCATCACTAAATCATAAGTCCTACTTCTGCAGGCTTTGGAGTCCATTTTTGAGTTTTACATGAAATTGCAAGTGCCTTTTGAAATGGCAATTTTAAATATGGCAGTGTTCAAGAGACTGGAGAGATGTCGGTCATTATTTAATAATGGGTTTTCACATCATTATATACATTTACTCTTGACTTGGAGGGCAACTTGTTCTGGAGGATTGGGTTTAAAATCAAGAGCAGGAATTAAGAGTGTAGTCAGCTGTTCGGTGTTGTTTAAACTAGCACAGTTTATGCAAAGGTGGGCAGGTGCTGTAACCTGCACGCCACAATGCAACATTGCTTCCTCCACTCAGAAGCATTCAGCTCTGTGCTGGCCAGGAATTGAACCCAGGAGTCTCCCATATGGGAAGTGAGAATTGTACCACTGAACCACACACCTGCCTCTTCATTCCTACCAGTGTTTGTTTTTTAAGCTGGTTTATCAAAACCCATATGTTGTCATCATTTGCCCAGTGATTTAACTATTCATGCTGTTGGTTCACAGCCATTCCTGCCATGACTGAAGCTCAGGATTCTGACATTTTAAAGATTTATAGTTATGTATGTCCTCTTGAGACCGCATCTTCTGGGTCGGTTATTTATTCTTTTAGTATATTAGCATCTTGGAACCCAGCTGTGCTAGGCACTATACATGCACACAGCTAAAGACAGTGCCCATCCCAAACAGCTTACAATCTATAGAGACAATCTGTTGGGCCAGAGACTGGAAGTGACTTATCCCAGGTCACAGAGCTGGGACTACAACCCAGCCTCGTGACTCCCAGCCCAGTGCCCTATCCACTGGACAATGCTGTCTGAACACGGGTGAAATCCTGCTGCTCTGCCTTAGCCCCAATGCTGGCCTTATAAAGCATACCCACATGTAAGATGGAAAGTAGCTCAGGAGCTGGAATCTCCAGTTACTAATGTCTCGTGCAAGATGGCCATGGTAGCATTTTCACCATTGCCCAGCTGGCACCAGATCTGCTAATTCTGCAGCCTGTGGCCAGAGTACTTGCGAATGGTTGAGGAGACTGGCCAGCACGGTGATGGCCTGGTATAAACACAGCTGGGAAGGAGGCCGCAGGAACTCTGCAGGCAGCCCTTCGTCCACTGTGGTGAGTCTGTATTCCATTCGGATGCCCTCTGCACCTGGAGGAGTTGTCTTTCAGGGGAGATGTAAGAGTACACCCGTACCATCTGTGCCTAGCACTTAAGATTGAGCTAGACTTGTTTCTAGGGCACCTCGCAAGCTAAGTGCTGCAGCGGTAGTGCTCCTGCGTCTTGCAGCAGGGAGAGGGTGTTAACTCCGTGTCCTGGTAAGGTTCCAAATCAACTATTAGCGTTCTGCTGACCTAGATTCCCCCTGTAGCTTCTGCTGAGTGACTGGTGTGTTGGTGTGGAGCGTCCCTAAACCGCGGCAGGGTGGTGTTCGGAAGGCGGCTGTATGTCAGTGCCCCAGTGTCTGCTGAACTTTCTGTGAAGCACTTTGCTGTCCTTGGGAATGAAAGCAGCCATTCCAAGGCATGTTGTAATTGATATTTACAGTTCACAGGTGCTAAGGAGACGTGCTTCTTGCTATGCAAGTAATTTGGATGCTGTACTGGGCAAACCGGGAGATCTGCCTCCATCAGAGCTGCGGTGCATCAGCTCTCCCCCCAGTGCTTCATCCAACCTGGTGATTTATGTAGCAGTAGCACCATCTCTGAACAGGGATTGGATTCTGCTGCCTACAGTATGTGCAGCGCCCAGCACAGCAAAGAGATGGCCTCGGTGCCAAAAAGCTGGGGCGCGGGGCCGCTTTCCTGCTATAACTGTCCCTAGCCCTCCCCCCAGGAGAGCTCTGGAGAGCACCTTGTGTTTGCTGTTTGGGTTGTCACTTGTTTTTAATCTTTACATCATGCCACAGTGGCAGGTTTTGCAGCCTGTTTTGCAGCACTTGGGAAGTAGCCCTGTGCTTAGTTGTCTCTCTCTAGCGGTGGCGCTCAGCCTGCCCCAACTACTGTACCCCTGTCAGGAGTCTTGTCTTGCAGGCCCCAAGTTTTACCTCACTTAAAAACAACTTGCTTAGAAAATCAAACACACACATACAAAAGTGTCCCAGCGCACTGTTACTGAACAATGGCTTACGTTCTCTTTTTTACCAAATAATAAAAATCAATTAGAATATAAATATCGTACTTCCATTTCAGTGCATAGTCCATAGAGCAGTATAAACAGGTCAGTGTCTGTATGGAATTTCAGTCTGTACTGACTTCACTAGTGCTTTTATGTAGCCTGCTGTAAAACTAAGCAAATAGCTTGATGAGTTGATGTACCCCAGGGGTACGTGTGGCCCTGCTTGAGAACCGCTGCTGTACTGGGAAAGAGTTGCTCATAAGGAACGTCCTCACATTGGCCCTGCCTGTCCCTGCTCCAGTACGGGTAGGGTAGCAATCACTCAGCCAGTGCCATTTCTTCCCCATAACGAACCCCTTCCTTAGTGCCAAGTCCCGGGAGGGGAGAGCCCTGCCCATGCACTGTCAGTTGGACTTGCTAAACGAGTGTGTTTCTGACACTCTCCCGGGTGGGGGTGGGGGTGGGGCTGGGACTCTCAGCCCTCACCCAAGCCTGGAATGTCCACAAAACCTTTTTTAAACATCAAAACCGTGGAGTTTCCTCCGCCTCCTGACACGGCACGGGCCGTGCACAAATGAATAAGGGCTTTTACTGTCCGTGGAAATCTGCTTACCCCAACCCGTCTCTCGTGCTGCAACAGTGACAGCGACTCCTGGGAATCGGATCGCACCCAGCCCTTGGTCCCTGCTTGCAGCCATTTTCTGCCGGGAGAAGCAATGAGTCAGTTTCTCTGACAGACAAGGCTCCCATTCATCTCCCATGTGAGGTCTGAATGGCACTAGCCTTGCGACTTAGGATTAAGGGAACAGGCCTTTTTTCTGTCTGCCTTCACAGTGTACAAGGAGATGAGCGCTCCACCGCTAGCACATGCTAGGCGCACTCACTGTTCAGCAAGGGGGGACGTGGGGTGTCAGGGTTTGCTCCACTCCCTTCAAGGTCTCAGGGCCGTGCATTTACAAGTCAATATTTACTCTCCATTTACAAGTAAACAAGTGGACACCCTGCTACAGTGGTTGCACTATTACCTGTGGCATGTTTCTTAGTGTCCACACCCCAAAAGTGCGTCTGTTTTGACCACGGTTGGCCAGAGGAGGGGATTCAGATCCATTAAGAAACTGCTTGGCGTGTTCCTGCCTGTGCTGTGATTGCTCTGTGGGTACAGGAAAGCCAGTCTGGCGCCATTAGCCTATGCTGAGATCTGGCTGGAGTCAGTGGCCTTGGAGTGGCACGTGAAATCAGGCTTTCTAGACAGCTAGGAAAGCATGTGTGATTATCCAGCAGTGAGTTTTGCTGGCAAATTCTTCCCTAAATATGTGGGACTAACTTATCTCACGGCTCTGCCTGAAACCTTCTGGCTTGTAGCTGAGTTTGTATCAAATATGAATTTGCAACTTGTTGCATATTTTTGCAAATAGTGTCACAAGAACCTTTTTCTTCCCTCTGCATATAGGTAACTACCTAGTGCCCGCAGGAGAAAAGCAACAGACGTGTACCACCTTGTGGTGAATAGAGGTAGGTTCATACGCCTTACACAGAGCATAAAACAGCACTCAGTGGGATGGAGGCTTGCTTTTTCCTTTTCAGCAAGAAAGGCTGGAGGGAGTACATTTTAAGGGGTGTTGTCCCATCTCTCATTGATGTTCCTCCACTTACCCATGTCATACCTTTACTAGGAGAAAGGTGCTCTTCTTGTTCAGCACAGGCCTGGGACAGGAGATCCCGGTTCAATGTCTGATTCTGTCATTGGCTCCCTCTGGGACTCTGGGCAGGTCACTTGACCTCTCTGTGCTGCGATTCCTCATCTGAAAAATTACAATAAATGCTTTTTCCTTTGTGTCTCGCTCATCTCTTTAGGGTTTAGGACCAGGCATCTTGGCGTGTGTTGTATAGTGCCCAGCTCAATGGGGCATGGCATTCCCCTAGAACACACTGCCTGTTACCGAATGCAAGTCTGCATTACCTCATCACAATTGCAACACTTGTCATCTTAAAGTACTTACTGATGTGAAAATTACAGAATGAACCTGGCTTTAGAAAGCGTATTAAGGGAGATGAGTGCACTCAGTTTTCAGGCTTAAATGATTTTTTTAAAATTGTCTGGTCCAGTGTTTGTTTAGGGTTACTTGTGAGTTTAAATTTAAAAGGGACTACAGTATTACCCATGGCTGTTTTGCTCCTGTGACTGGGAAATAGAGAGTTAATGTTTGTTGCCCCCATCAAAGCGTCTGTCGCTTCCAGATGACTGCCGTGTGTCAGTGTGCAGGATGCATGGGTCACAGTATTTTCTGCAAGGTATGTCAGGCAGTCGGTGGAGGAGGCTGCCCTCCGGTCTCTCTGACACTCAGGCTGGCGCCTTTGTAACAGCCTTTGCAGGAAGCTACCATAGAAGTCTGCATGAAGCTATCCGTGCTTGCAGGGTTGTGTACCCACGTGGGAATTCATCGAGCATCTTTCACCACCTCACCTGCACCCTACCCCTCATCCATCAGTTCTGGCCACTCTTCTAACGTTTCAAATATTGGAGGCTATTCCCATTTCTCTTCTATGAGACAGAGCACAAGACTTGTGCACTGCTAGGGTCCAAGGCCTCAGACCCCAGACTCGTGGCAGTGAGGTTTCTAAACTGTGGTGTTTTCCCCTCCCTCTCGGAGGCCTGTACAGCTGGACTGGTTCCCTTAATGGACGCTGGCTTTACAGGGAGAGGAAACATTATCATCAAGAAAAGTTTGCTTTTTAAAACTCCCCCGACCTTCCCAGAGGAAGCAACAGGGACAGGTCATGCTGGGATGAGACCAAAGGTTTGTCAGCCAGCACAGGGCTGCAGTGGTCCCACTATCACCGGTGACTCAGGCAGGCCTCTCATGCCTGTTCTTTAGCACGTTCTGTTTTTGTGTCTGTATCTCTGTCCAGACGTGACTAACCCTGCCCAGCGTATATACCATGAAAACCACACTTCACCCCTGGATCGCAAAGCACTTTCCCCAGGAGTGCAGGCGGCATTAGCAGGGAACACAGCCAACAGTTCAAGACAGGAAGTGCTGCATACCACACCCATCTGAGATGCCAGGTGGAACTTGGTTGAGGAGCATGCAGTCACCCCACAGAGCACGGCCAGGAGAGGAGTTACCACCGCCTGGCAAATTGTAATCACAGTGCTTTACTAACATGATCATTTGAACTAGCCTCTGAGAAAGACGTCACAGAGCATTGAGTTAAATCTGTATTGGGTGTGGCGCAAGGTGGCCCTTCACCACCCTCTCTTCCCTTTGGATCTCTTCCTGCCTAGTACTGACCGGAGCTGATGCAGCTTAGCTTCTGTGATCTGATGAGCCGTGGAGCTATGGTTCAAGCCATGCTAATGATGCAGCCAAGGATAACATGGCTGGGCGAGGGAATGTTTTATTCCCTCATAATGCAGCTCGTTTGTTTTTGTTTTGTACTGAGACGTTCCCTTGACCCTCCACTAGAGGGCAACTTTTCTATGAGGAATACAGTAATAATCCTGAGGCTAACTGTCCATCTTTTCTACCAGCTCTTCCTGGCTGGGAGGGAGTCCCTGCAGCCTGAGGCACGAACCACACTGTGCTCTTTGGGGACCAAAAAGCCGAAGCGGTTGCAGGAGTCTACGCGTGGAAAGAGGCGCTTGTTGCACGGAGCCCTTGGTTCTGGGCTGGGTACAACTGCCAGCGTGGAGTTTGGTACCCATAACCTCCCCTGCCCTCTCTCAGGGCGGCTGCCCTCTAAGAGCCAGCTTCCGGGCCTCCTGGGAAGAACAGTCCAAGCAGGGGGAGCCGCAGGGTGGCTTTACGGATCCTTTGCACCTTCCAGATCTCAGGCTGCACCAGAAACCCTTGTGGCCTCTGCAGGAAGCTACAGCAGCCCCCAAAGGCTCCTTGCACGGCTGCTTCTTGGCTTTTCTGCAGCCCAGAAGAGATGGAGCACAGAGCACCTAGTCATTCCCCCTTCCACCACCCCATGGCGCTCCTGCACTGGGAGAATTCCCCAACGGGCTGCAGAGGGGTGCAGAATCCGGCCTCAAGGGTTTGGCACCGTCAGTGGGTAGGCCCAGGGGATGGGACTTCCCTTATTTCGTACTGAATAGTGTAATGCTGTTTAAGGTCCGGATCCTGCACAATTTAAATTTGATCAGGGGGTTTTGCCACCGACGTCAGCGGGAGCAAACTCTGGTGCAGAAAGGCACCAGGAGCTAGCGGGAAAGCGCAATGAAAACAA
>ML675706.1:0-24523 GCA_007922155.1 Mesoclemmys tuberculata
CAGACAGGATTTTACAGACGTTTATCAGATGAGCAGCAGCCTCATAAGGGCGTATGAAGCCCTAACAAGCCAAAGTGCAAGTCCATTGATTGGGGAGGAATTAGCCAGTGCAGTGGAGGAAGCCAGGTTGTTCTTAGAGGATATGAAGACCTGGGAAATCACTGGGGATGAAGAACAGCTGGTGACTCTGCTCAGTTTCAGACAGAAACTAAACGAAAAAACAAAACACAACAGCACCTGGATTAACATTTGCCTGTCGGACAAGGTCCTGCAGGATTTCCTGGAAAACACAGTTTTACTATGCAAAGGTTTCCCTGCGCAAAACACGATGTCCATCAAATCTCTGCTGCGCTGCCTTCTGGACCCTCACGTCTATTCCGTTAAGAATTTCCCCAAATCTTCTTCCATTATGCAGTGGGTCTTCCAGGAAGAAGAAAATCAGCCAAAGACTATTTGTGTTTCTGAATTTGCTGATTTTCTCCAAGTCCTACAGGAAAGGAAGTGTTACATACTGGCTGCCACCTATGAGCCTTCGCCCTCTCCCACAGCAGTGGAGAAAGCAAAAGAAAAGGCCAGCTTGGATGTGAGCTTAGCTTTGTGTTCCTTGATAAAGGCTCTACGGGGCAGAGAGCAGACAGATGTAGGGCTCTTATTGCTCTCAGTTGCAGCCGGTGCAGGGTATCATGTGGAAAGGAACATTTTTCAGTATCTCATCGGATGCCGAGAAATTAACTTCATGTTAAAGGAAATGCAAAGAGCACATGAGAGATATTTGATTCTTAGAGATCAGAATGTTTCCAGAGCTCAGGCTTTCCTGCTGTTGACAGGCCTGACAGTGACAGCAGCTGAATTCGAAGATGTGTCTCTGGAGGAGAAGAACAAACGTTTGACTTTTATGAAAGGTCACCTGGGACACTCGTTGTCAGGTGAGGTTGCTAATGTTCTGATGAAGCCCAACGCATGTGATGACTGGAAGGCACTGGAAAGAGACCTAAATGCCCTGGTAAAAGGAGAATATGAAACTTCCAGTAGCAATCTGCAGAAAGAGGATATAATAAAAGAACTAAGCAATGTCTGGCAAAGGGCTAAGCAGACAAACCTATCAAAACCACAGCCCCAAGCGCCACCAAGGGATGTTAAAATGGACAAAGGACCCAAAACTCAAGACTTTCTCAATTTGATCAAACGACTTGGACTTGAAAACTACTATCCAGGGAAAATGGGCATGGCAGATTTCCATGTGATTAACAAGATCTCGTTACATGACAGCCAGCCCAGCACGGAGAGTGAACTGCCACTTTATTTTTTGCAAAAGCTGTTGATGCTGGACTATCGGGTTCGGTATCTGGTTTGCAAAAGTGACTGTAAAACAAAACAAGGAATAACAAGTGCATTGAACACATCCAGCAAGGTGAACGAATGCTCAGATGAAACCTCAGATATATACGAGGACTTTTTAAATGATGGTGATGAGGGAACTAAGGAGTCCGTCACACCAAGTCAGAAACATGTGCATCCTATGGACGTCCAGATGGCAATTTTTCATTGCGCAGATCATTTCACGAGACAATATCTTTCAACGAAGCTTGCTTTCTGCCAGTTTGCACTCCCCCTTCTGGTGCCAAATCCTTGTGCTTCACAAATAGAATTCCCTCTTTGGTCCCTTAGCCAAGTTCAAAAGAGTTGGCAACGCGTTGAGAAATCAGGAGGGAAGACTATCATTACAAATTATAAAAACAAACTGATTTATCAGGCAGATACGCCTGTGGTGTCCTTCATACGGATTGGTAATTCACCTCATTTCTCTAAGTCTCAGATCCTGAACGCTGTGCTGAGTAAGCACAAACATGACATTTTTTTCCACCGTGACTGTAGAGGCAGCAGCAAAGACGGTCTCCTGATGAAAGGTGTTGTGGAAATCTCCTGGTACTGTCCAGGTGGAAAGGATGATGACAGATTTGACAATTGCATTGCCTTCACTAATCTTCATGGGGATGCAAGAGAGCACGAGCAACAAGTCAATTTTTTACAGAAGATAGCTTCTATCAATGTGGTTCTCTTTACAGCTTCTGATGAGAACAAAGCAGGCAAGCAAATTGTAAGCGATTTCCTGAAATCTCCAAAGCCTTTTGTATGTCTTTTGACTGAAAAAGAGAGCACTGCAGCTGGCAAATCCAACCTAAACAGAAAAATAGCCATGAAGAACAGAAATGAAGCAGAATTACTTGATGAACTGGCAACAACAATCAAAGATCTACTAGCTGGTTCAAACCCAACTTATAGTCTTGAAACCTGTGCAGAAATTGCTCGCCAGGATAATTTCCTCATTGATGAAGACAAAGAAGAGTGTAAGCAAGCCAAATCAATGGCACAGACAGTGATGGTTCTTTTCAAGGAGAATAACTTATCAGGCATGAAGGAAGAGCTATTGCCTCTTCAAGGAAGCCTGTGGCACAAGTGGTGTAAGAAAGATAAGGAACTTACCCGCTTACAAGATAAAAGGAACAGAAGCATTGAACAACACCGGAGCCAGATTGAATCAGAAAAACATGCTATACGACATGATCAGATAAGGAGAGCATTCCCCCTCAATGATTTAATGAGGTCAGTGCTGGAAATTCTCCAGTGCCCTTCAGAGACCACCAAAAAATATTTCCTGCAGTGGCTGAAAGTATTTATGGATGACTTGAGCTCTGACCGCCTTGCAGAACTTCGCCAGAATTACCATGTCTTATGGTCACAAATGCTGGAAGAAACACATCCCGGAGAAAACGGTGACTCCAAAAATGAATTGAAAAGTGACTTGGAAACAGTCTCAGCGGAGATAAATGCTTCTACAATTGGCCTTGAACACATTTTGAGAGAGGTTGCTCAGATTTATGAAGCTCTGGGTACGTTGCCCCAAGAAGAACAACGTTTTCTTGAACTACCACAAATTGCAGCTGACCTGATGACTTCAGGGTATCCCATTGAGCTGATGGACGGTGATGCTTCATACGTGCCACTGAAGTGGGTGAGAGCAGTTCTTGACAAGTTGGTTGAGAAGTTAGGAGACAAAAAGGTGTTTGTCCTTTCAGTGCTTGGCATACAGAGCACGGGAAAGTCAACGTTGCTCAACGCCATGTTTGGTCTTCAGTTTAGCGTCAGTGCAGGGAGATGCACCAGGGGAGCTTTTATGCAACTAATTAAAGTGGATGAGAATCTCCAGCGAAGTCTGAACGTTGATTACATACTAGTCATTGATACAGAAGGGCTTCGGGCCATGGAACTAACCAGTAAATCAACACTCCACCGTGATAATGAGCTAGCCACTTTTGTCATTGGTCTTGGCAACACAACTCTGATCAATATTTTTGGAGAGAATCCTTCTGAAATCCAAGATATCCTGCAGATCGCTGTCCAGGCATTTTTGAGGATGAAGCAGGTACGGCTCGCCCCAAGTTGTTTGTTTGTGCACCAAAACGTTGGCGAAATAACTGCAAAAGAACAAAATATGGAAGGACGAAGACGCCTCCAGCAAAAATTAGATGAAATGACCGTTACTGCTGCCCAGCAAGAGTTCTGTGATGTAAACCGCTTTAGTGATGTTATCCGATTTGATGTGAACACCCATGTTCATTACTTCGCTCACCTCTGGGAAGGAGACCCACCGATGGCACCTCCGAATCCCAGCTACAGCCAAAATGTGCAGGAACTAAAGAGCAAGATACTCATGGCTGCCAAAAAGGAATCCCAGGGCAGTGTTTTAAGGCTCTCAGAGTTAAATGTCCGAATCCGTGATTTGTGGGAGGCTTTATTAAATGAGAATTTTGTTTTCAGCTTCAAGAACACGCTGGAGATTGCAACATACACCAAGTTAGAAACAATGTTTAACCAATGGACCTGGCAGTTGAGAAGTCACATACTAGAACTGCAGACAAAACTGAACAATCGAATTAAGAAGAGAGAAATTCATCTTGTCACCAGAAGAAGCCTTGAAGAAGAAATTAAAGAAAAATATTGTGCCATCATGAATGACACAGAAAGATACTTCACCGAGGATCAAGACTGTGAAATACTAGTTCAGTGGAAAGCAAGTATTGAAAAGAAACTGAAAGATCTGAAAGAGTCACTGATTGATGAAACTAAGAGGAAATCTGAAGAACTTATCAAACTGAAGAAAAACCAAAGCAAACTAGAGGAAAAGAAATCCGAATATGAAAATGAGCTATTCAAAAGAAGCAAAGAGTTGGCTTTGAGCTTAAAAGGCGAGGAACTAAGTGAAGCAGAATTGAAAGAAAACTTTGACATCCTTTGGAAAGGATGGGTCTACGAAGTATCTTCAGACACCCCTTCTGCTCAGGAGCCTGACATAAGCGGGGATGTAGAAAACATTCTTCTGGAGCATTTTAAACAGGAACCCAATATAGCAGAGAAAGTTAAAAATTCCTCTCGCAAGGAGACATTTTCGGTCAACATTTCCAAGCATATTGTCGTGAAGAAAACAATGCACCTCTTCCCTAAGACTTTGGATAACTGTGACATAATGAGCATAGAGCAGGTTACAGGTCACATTGTGCAGCTCATTAAGATAAACATTGATAGGAAGGAGCAGCAGAGAGTGGATTATGATCAAAGTTACATTCATGAAATATTGAATGAAATAAGAAGCGAGGTGGACTCTGCATCCAATAACTCAAAATACGCATTCAGTAATGAATACAAAATAGAGTTATCCCTGCATCTGTGCAAAATGGCAGCAGAAAGGTTTGAAGACATGCACCGAGCATTTAAGAATGCAAACAATCCCACCGTCTACCTTGAAAATAAAAGAGACGATTTCTTCAAATGTTTTCAAATTTCCTGCCAAGGAGCAACCTCCATCACCACGTTTGCTGATTTCTTATGCAACAAGCTTTCTGCAGCTCTCTGCCAGGCAGTCTACGACAAGACCGCCATCGACATAGCCAGTGAGATGAGGGCTAACTATTCAGCATTCAATGGCAATAGATCCAAACTGGAAACCAGTGTTCTGATATCCCTGGCAGAGGAGGAAAACTTCGAGAAGTACAGACAATACATCCATTTCCCCAGGGACTTCTTAGAGAGTTTTTTCAAGAAATGTGTTGATGATTATTGTTTGGACAAGAAAAATCCAAGACTGAAAATTTTCTTAAATATTTCCCTGGAGTCTTTCCAGATCCGTGTTCTCTCAGCTATTCGTGACTCTACTAGAGTTGTCAAAGAGAAGCATGGCAACGTAGCCTTATGGCTGGATGAATTTTGCAGCAGACTTGGAGATGACCTAGACCTTCCCAGAAGTGAGCTGAAAAGCATTGAACATCAGGAAATAAAGGACATCGAGTTTCTTAAAGAGGCAATAAATAAAGCTTTGCCTCCTGTCCTTGAAAACCTGAAAAAGGAATTGGCTGTGACAGATATGGAACCACTTAAACCGAAACCTCATGAAATGCTAGTTGAACAACTCTGCGGGTGCTGGGAGCAGTGTCCCTTTTGCAAGGCTCTTTGCACAAACACAATACCTGGTCATGACGGAGACCACAGTGTTCACTTCCATCGTCCCCAGGCCCTGACTGGTACCCAGTGGTATGGAACAGACCAGTTTGTCATTGAGATCTGCTCTAGTCTTGTAGCAAGTGACTGCTTCATGGTACTTTGTGAAAACAATCAAATTCCATATAAAAACTATAGACAAGCGGGACCTGCTTATGCCAGTTGGAGCATCACAGCAGACAACTCGGCGCAGTCGTACTGGAAATGGTTCGTGTGCCATTTCAGGGCAGTATTAGAAAAAGATTATTGTGCAAAATTTGAGGACAAAGGAGCGATCCCTCCAGAGTGGGAGGCCTTTACAAAGGAGTCTGTAATCTCCGAGCTGAAACAGCATCTCCTGTGAAAATGGGGCCTAATGGGCCAGGCTTCACTACCATAGCCAATTAGTTTATTCGATCTGTCATGTGTTATTGTGTTAGTTAGTGTTATGGATAACGTATGTGCTATTTCTTTTGTAATTATGCATGCCAGGAGATTTAAATGGTAGGATTACAGACGACTAAGATTAACAAGTATTTCGGAGTGGCGTGTGTGTGTTTGATATATAGGCAAAGCATGGCTGGGATGCAAGGCCTACAGGCTGAGGCCTGTTAGATTTTACCTTAGCCAGAGTAGGCCATAGTGACCGGGCTGAGCCTGGAGGCAGCATGACACAGCAAGGCCCACAGATTTACGTGAGAGCCAGCAAGCATAAAAGATGGGGTGAAAACATGGAAACTTTGGGTTTTCTTCTGTAATTGTCATCTTGGAACATCGGATTTGTGACCAACAGAGGCCCAGCTCCCTCCTCGTGCCCAGCCTAATTAGCCACTAGGCTTGCTCGAGCAACGCATAAAAGGACTGGTAATTATATGACACCAGCTTGTGGAACTTCTTGCGTATGATTGTCTGTGTGTGAATGGTAATACTGTGTGTCTATTAAACTCTGAAACATACAGGAGTTTAAACGGTGTTTCTGTTAAAACTCTGAAGGATATAGGAGCTTTGACAATACTGTTTCTCTCTTAGACCCTGACGGACAGAGGGGTTTGCAGTAAACTGATTCAAGTAACATGTTTAAGAGAAGGCAGCTGAGAGACACCCCTAGAGAGGGTCAGGAAACACAACAGACACTACCCTTTGGTCAAGAAACTACACCTTTTAAACAGATTTTGCAATGGTTCTGGCACAGCCCCTGGACACCACAGCCACTGTGGTTTTAGATGAGATAGGGGCTGGGGTGTGGGTTTCCAGATGCTCTGGCCCACGAAGCCCCACTTCCAGATCTGTTATTGCTCTCTATACTTTCCTCGTCTTAGGTTTTCTTTCTTCCCCTGCTGCTACTTTTTTCTCTCTCTCTCTCGCCTCCTTCCTCTGCAACTTTTTGTTTGAAGAGTTAAGGGTTAAAGCCACAGTTGGCATGTTAAGAAATGTTGTTGCTGTTAGCCTGTATTTTAAAAATGGTCTCAGAGGGCTAAATGGTTGCTTTTCACACCCCTTCCCCACTTGCCCTTCTGTTTTTCTGAAATTTTGATGGTGGGAACTTTGGATATGCTTTGGGTGTGAAAAGTTTTTACAAAGCACAGACTAAGGCAGCTGTGTTGCAAAGATTGTACTTGGTGGTTCAGGTTTTACATGCACCTTAAGAAATGAATAAAATACGTAAGAATCAACTCAGTAAAAAGAGTGGCTGATAAACACAGCACTCTGACTAAGAGAACGGGGAGTTTCAGATTACAAAGCCATGTTGCCAGTGAAATATTAAAAGCTATGGCAGCAAAGAATAGCATAATAAAGCTAAGATAGAGTACATTGAAGGTAAAAGTAAGTGATTTAAAGCAAAAGAGAAGAGTTAAGAGAATTAAACAGTTGAAAATTGTGGGAAGTGTTATAGGAAAAGAATTCTTGGTTTCTTTACAGCCATTCTAAAGGAAAAGTAGGCCTTTTTCCTAAAGGAATGGTCTGTGAATCCTGACTGAAACCATTTGAATATGGATGATTTAGTTAAAATCACTCAAAGGAAAAACAAAGGGTTTCCACTGAAACTTAACTGCCTCTAAATGTATAAAAGGGACTGTTACTTGTGTATAGCTGTGTGAAAATAATTAGAGCAGTGCAAGGGAAAAAGAGAATTTGCGTGTGCAAATATGTTGTGTAAATCTATAAGGTTTTAAGATCCTAAAGCAACACTCGTGGTTTGTAAAACCCTGCTTTGCAGGTTTAAGATGAATGGGTTTTGTTAGCATTTAACCCTTTGGGTACTTCCACTCTTCATAAAGTTCAATATCTTTTAAGAATCAAAAAAATATGGCCATGGCCAGAACCATGACAATGGGATGAGATTCTGAATCCCTGGTTTTTTTTTGGTAATGGAGTAGCACAAAGGAGCTGCAAATAACGGACATACCTGGGCAGCAAACAATCTATTTAGAACCAAAAGGCTCAGAGTTTAACCCTCCAAGAGAGTAAAGTAGAGAAACATTACAACCCTGACCTGACTGGAGAAAATAAATGGGATTCTCTGAGAGACACCTATCCTCCCGCCAACAATGTAATCAGTCAGTGTCTAGGTCCCCCTTCTGCATCGATCGTCGGAGAGGTCAGGTGGGTAAATACCAAAACGCAGAATAAAGCAAAACAAGGAACAATTTATTCAGGGGATAAATAACAAACAAGGGGTCACTCAGGGATTGACCAAGGTGGAGCTTAGCTCCAGATTTTTTCCCAATTTAAACCTAAACCACGCAGGCCCAAAGTTAATAAGAACTACTCAAGGTCTTTCCTCACCCTCCTGGGGCGTGTTCACGACTCCCAGCATGATGAGCCAGGAACTCAGGATCTGCTGATGGACTCAGGTGGGTCTGCTGATCTTCTTGTGGGGCTCTCTGGGATATTCTTCCCAGAGGCCTCGTCTCTCCGCCACTCCGGCACGTGACGACACCTTGCTGCCTCTAGGGCGGGCAGCCCTGAGCTGACTGGCTCACTACAATTTATAGAGTCCTGTGGCCAGGCATATCACACTCCTTTCCCCTTACCTTTCCCACCTTTCTCCCAGAAAGGGCGGGAACCCCTGGGGAAGAAGACTCCAAGATTGTTCTTTCACCATTTCAAAATGGCGATCAGCTTAAACATTTCACTGAACTAACCTAATCATTCCCACACTGAGGATTTCACCTACAAGGAATAGGGAACATGACATTCTCAACCCAACACCCCCCCTTGCTCAAAGAGGGGAGCGGGGGGGGAACTGCTCAGCTCTTTCTGCTCCCCCTGCGCTCCTGTGAGGACGGGGCCAGCTCCCAAGGGAGGAGGCATAGCTCTGCCTGCCCCCTGCCACCCCTGAATGGCTGCTTGGCCCCTGGCTGCCCGTCATCCCCAGCCCGGCTTCAATCCCATCATGTGGGGAAAAAACACCACAGCTGGCAACAGCATGGCAGTCCCAACCCCGCGCTCCTCGCTGACCTGCCAAGCACGGGGCCTGGGCCTGTCTGGGGAGCTGGTGCCATCCCTCTCAGCCCCAGGCGAGGCACAGGGGAAGGCAGTGGGAGGTGGGGTTCGAGGCAGAGAGTGGGCATGGTGCATGCAGAGGGGCTGGGGGTCAGCGAGCCGGACCACAGCCTGGTGCGCTTTGCTCTGGGGAGCGGCCGCTGCCAGTGCTGTTTGGAGACGCACATTGGAGGGCAAGGCAGATGGAGATTCTCTCTCATCCCCTCGTGGTTCGAAGGTGGAGCAGGTTGGCGCGGTGCTCTGGGGACAGGCAGCCACTTTCCTGCAGACTCCTGGGGCCTGGGTGTTCAATTGCTCAGCACCCGCAGTCGGCTCCAGCTCTCCCAAAGCGCTCCACACCCAATGTGCACCCGACGTGCTGAGCTCTTTGGAGACTCCTGTCTCCGATTCTGGGTGCTCAGCCTTTCTGAGACTCCCAGCCCCTGCTGCCGTCGATCAAGGGTGCCTGGCTCCTCCGATCATGGATTGAGATGTCTCAGGTCGGGGGCATGTCTCTAAATCTCGGGCCCCACTCCCCATGTGGGGATAGGGCGCAAGGGCCGGGCAGATGGCCCCAACATTGGAGAGGCCTGTATTGGCATGTCACAGGTATCGTCCTTCACCGGCACTGGGGAGTCTTCAGGAGCCCTCTGTCGAGGAACCCAAACTCAGGGGTCCTTACTTACACGTCCGTTGCCCAGCGGATGGTCCAAATTAGCCAGACAGCAGGTTAGCAAAGTCAAGGTTTATTCTTTACGTAAAGAAGGTGGCCCGATGGTCAGGGCAACCCTAAGCATACATTTCTTAAAGCTTATATAGTCTTACACAAACAAGTCTTTTACGTCACAGTTTCCATGGCAATACTTACTAAAAACTCCTTATCTAAGGAATGCCTTAGTTTCCCAATTCAGCTCCCCCTATCTAAGTTGCAAGGTCTTTCTCCTCATTCTGTACTTACTGGCGCCTTAGGCCTCAAAACTATCTTATTATTGCTACACATAATAAATTAAACATCTGCTAGAAAGGCACTTTCCATCTCATGCTTTGACAGCCATTTAGTCAGACTGGTTCCCCTGGAAAAGAGAGAATCCATCTTCTTTTCCCTCAACAGTCCCCCCTTTGTTCCTATTAGTTCTACTATTAGGAACACAACTATAATACATTCCTTCATTGCCCATGCTAATATACCAATACCATATTGACCTTTGCACCATCTGTCTCCTAGGGGGCTTTAACCTTACTTGCTGAAATAATAACAACATTGCATACAACAAAACATTAGCATTAATATTATCATAAACACAACTATGCCTAAAAAATTTTTAAGCCAGGATAAATCCAGTAACCAAGAAGTCAGCGCATTCCAAACGGAGGACCATGAAATGTCAATGCCAGACAGTGGCATTGAAGGGTTAGCAAATTCATGAAAAAATCTGATGACATTCCAAATTTTGCATACATCCATCTCAATTTGACCTGATTCATTTTTATAAAAACAACATTACACAAACTCCTCCTTGTTGAGCCAATAATTGGTCTAGGGCTAACCTATTCTACATGTTCATTTATGCCAGCGATTCAATTTCAGCCTGTAAATTTAAAATAGCATTTCCAATTGCATTGGGAAATATCTCAAATTCAGCTGAAAAATTTTTTAGTGCATACTCCAAATCACCCACTCCTTGCCAGGGCCAAAACATTCTCCATCCTCTCCAGAATGCTGAACAGTGTTCAGTTAATGGGTTGTAAGGATGAGCATCCAGGGTGGGCTTAAAACTTCTCTTAGGCCAGTGGTTATACACAACCTCACGTAGAAGAACTGGGTGCACACCTCCAGGCCAGAGATATACCAGGGTACATCTTCCCCTCCACTTTGGTGGTAAAGTTTTTTCCCGCCATTTTCCACATGCCCACCATACACCTTCTTCTATTGGAGTAATACCTCTGCAACTATTGGAATGGGCTTGGTATAGCACATGTAGGATTATATTAGCCCATGCAGCCCAGAATCTATTTGCATATTGATTAAAGGTAGTAGCATCTTGAATTAACCAGACCTCTCCTCTAAACCGGTCATTTTGATTCACATTCTCAAGCTTCAGCCACCAATTTTGGGTCTTGTTGCACTTAATTCCTCAGGTGGCATTTAACGTACAATTACAAATTGCTGTCTCATTCAGTTTAGTAGCAATTGAGCCCCATTTCTATATTATAGTTTTACTTACTTTTTCCCCTTCTACCATAGGCAGATGGACAATGTATTTGCATTTTGGATATTTACCTACATTCCTTACTCACAAGTAACATTTAACCAGGGTTTGTCTGATTCTGTTACCGATACAGGTTGTGTCCACTGCATACATATTGGTGCCGTTGGTCTCCTTCCTTGGAGAGATAAGTCTCTGGGATCAGTCCTCATTCCCAACCAATATTCTTTCCTATTACTGTTCTCATGGGATTAGTCCATACTACATTTTCCCATTCATAGACTGGTACAGGAACTGGTATCAGGGGTATCCCTTCCCAATAATGGGTTGCCATAAAAGAGCACACCCAACAATCCTTAATCTCCCAGGATG
Organism: Mesoclemmys tuberculata; assembly: GCA_007922155.1. Lineage (NCBI taxonomy): Eukaryota > Metazoa > Chordata > Testudines > Chelidae > Mesoclemmys > Mesoclemmys tuberculata. Next base: position 11,598 of record ML675706.1, read on the forward strand.
CAATTCAATTCCTTATCAGTATATAAAAGGAATTGGCTCCAAAATCTGCATTGCCCCTATTTAAACTAATTATAAATATCATTAGGAATAACAAATCCATCTTCTACACTATTCCCAGGACAATGTATCCCTTCAATATAACAAACACACAACAAAATAATCAACAAAATAATTAAAAATTATTGTAAAAATAATAAAGTCCATTAGCTCTTCTTTCCTGGTGCACTCTTGACTCCGTCGACCGTCTTCTTCAGAGCAAACACAAGGGGATTGCCCATGGCTCTTCACCCCTCCTCTTCTACTTCAGAGCAATCACAAAGGGATTGCCTGTGACTCTTCACCCCTCCTCATCTGCTTCTGGGACCTCGGTCCAGTGGCGCTTCCTCATTGCACTTGAAAATCTGCTCCTTTTAAGGATTAACGTCAGGTGGCTGTACTTTCTTTAGATGGGTGCAGTGGTACCAGGTGTCCTTTCCCTGTAGTTTTGCCGCAGTGTACGTAGTTAACAGCACCTGGTAAGGGCCGTCCCACCTTGGTTCTAGGCAATTCTTACGTGAAAACTTCTTCAGCAACACCCAATCTCCTTGCTGGATGTCATGCACAACCATTTCTAAAGGAAGTCTCTGGCCATCTCTGGAAAACTTAAAAATAGCAGTGTCTTTTGTAATTTTATCACATAAGCAACCAACTCCTCATCTCCCCCCAAGAGAATGGCATGTGCAGGTATCAGGCTTCCCCGCAGCTGAAACAGTCTCCCAAAAAAGACTTCATAGGGAGATAAATTTGTCTTTCTGATTAGCATAGTTCTTAAATGCATCAAAGCTAATGGTAATACATCCACCCAACGTAATCCGATTTCAGTCATAACTTCTGACAGTTTATTCTTCAATTTTGCATTAGATCTTTCAACTATGCCTGATGACTGGGATCTGTATGATGTGTGTAACTTCTGAATTATCCCCAGTGCTTTCATCAAAAAATTCATTACTTGATTAGCAAAATGACTTCCTCTATCAGATTCTACCATGAAAGGACAACCAAACCTTAGAATCACATCCTTTACTAATACTTTTACTACCACCGGTGTGTCCGCCGTTCTGGTGGGGAACACTTCAATCCATTTTAAAAGCACACATACTATTACCAGCACATATTTAAAACCCTTACAAGCAGGCAAGTCCATGTAGTCTATTGGCAAATGCTGGAATGGGCCCTAGACCCATTTTGGTGCACCTAGTTGTTGTGGCTGATAACGTCCCACGTTATACTTTTGACAGGTAACACAACCTTGTTTAACCACTTAATGGATACCTGGAGCACACCAAAAGTGCAAGATGAAACTGAGTCATAAGTCTCTAAAGGGGAGACAGAAAATTGAGCTGGCCAGAAAGCACAGACTGCCCGTGTATCCAGAGGAGGAAAGGCATTCCTGGCTACAGCTTTTGCAGCTCGATCTGCGAATGTATTTCCACTGGAGACTTCATTCATAACAGAAGTATGAGCTTTACAAAAAATAAAAACAATAAAAGAGGGTAACATAATAAAAATAAGCAAATTATTCACAACCTGAGCATATGCTGTGGGCTGTCCCAAAGAAATGGGGAAACCCCTTTGCTTCCAAATTGTACAGAAACATAACAAATTCTAAACACATAACAAAAATTAATATAAATATTAACAGAACAATTTACACTTAAACAGCAAACACAAGTAAGAGCAATCAATTCAGCCAATTGAGCTGAAAATACATCCAGTAAAAAACAAGCTTCCCAAACTTCATATGGCGTACAGACAGCATACCCCACTCTGCACATTCCTGCCTCATTAACAAAGCAAAAACCATCAGTATGAAAAATATAATCTGGATTAATCAAAGGAATGTCCTGAAGATCAGGGCGTGGTGTAGTACTCTGAGAAATAACATAATCGCAATCGTGAGGTTCTCCTTCAGTGGGAATCGGTAATAGTGTAGCTGATTTAAAAATACACAACATTTAATAATAATATTATCATAGAGTCATAGAATCATAGAATATTAGAGTTGGAAGAGACTTCAGCAGGTATCTAGTCCAACCGCCTGCTCAAAGCAGGACCATCCTCAGCTAAATCATCCCGGCGAGGGTTTTGTCAAGCCTCATCTTAAAAACCTCTAAAGATGGAGATGCCACCACCTCCCTAGGTAACCCATTCCAGTGCTTCACCACCCTCCTAGTGAAAACCTTTTTCCTAATGTCCAACCTAGACCGCCCCCACTACAACTTGAGACCATTGCTCCTAGTTCTATCATCTGCCACCACTGAGAACAGCCTAGCTCCATCCTCCCTGGAACCCCCTTTCAGGTAGTTAAAGGCTGCTATCAAATCCCCCCTCATTCTTCTCTTCTGCAGACTAAACAGGCCTAGTTCTTTCAGCCTCTCCTCATAAGTCTTGTGCTCCAGCCCCCTAATCATTTTTGTTGCCCTTCACTGGACTCTCTCCAACTTGTCCACATCCTTTTTGTAGTGTGGAGCCCAAAATTGGACACAATACTCCAAATGCGGCCTCACCAATGCCAAATAGAGAGGAATAATCACTTCCCGCGATCTGCTGGCAATGCTCCTACTAATGCAGCCCAATATGCCATTAGCCTTCTTGGCAACCAGGGACCTCTGCTGACTCCTGTCTAGCTTCTTATCCACTGTAACCTCCAGGTCCTTTTTTGCAGAACTGCTGCCTAGTCCATCGGTCCCCAGTCTGTAGCTGTGCATGGGATTCTTCCATCCTAAGTGCAGGACTCTGCACTTGTCCTTGTTGAACCTCATCAGATTTCTTTTGGCCCAATCCTCCAATTTGTTTAGGTCCTTCTGTATCCTATCCCTCCCCTCCTGGGTATCTACCACTCCCCCTAGCTTAGTGTCATCTGCAAACTTGCTGAGGGTGCAATCTACCTCCTCTTCCAGATCATTAATGAAGATGTTGAACAAAACCAGCCCCAGGACCAACCCCTGGGGCACTCCACTTGTGACCGGCTGTCAGCTAGACATGGAGCCATTGATCACTACTCGTTGAGCCATGTGCTCTGGCCAATTCTCTACCCATTTTGTAGTCCATTCATCCAACCCATACTTTTTTAACTTGCTGTTAAGAATACTGTGGGAGACCGTATCAAAAGCTTCGCTAAAGTGAAGGTATATCACGTCCACCGCTTTCCCCTCATCCACAGAACCAGTCACCTCTTCATAGAAAGCAGTCAGGTTGGCTCAGGCACGACTTTCCCTTGGTGAATCCATGTTGACTGCTCCTGATCACCTTCCTCTCTTTTAAGTGCCTTAAAATGGATTCCTTGAGAACCTGCTCCATGATTTTTCCAGGGATTGAGAGCACAATTTCATATTGAGTAAGGCGTTGTGCTGAAACCTGCTGAGTCTTTCCTTTAATTAACAGGGCTTCTACAGCATGTGGTATATAAAAAATGTAAAACATATCCAAGAACCAGATCTTATACTTTTTAAACTAACAAAGCAGCAATTGCTACAACTTTAAAACAGGTTGGATAATCCTGTATGAAAGGTATGCAATCAGTTGTTGAGTCCCCCTCCCATTGGTTGTGTAAGCTCTCCAGACGCAGTGCCCTGTTATTCATAACAGTAAAAATTAAATAGTTTAAAATAATTGGGAAGTTCTAATGCCGGGGCTACAGACAGGGGTTGCTTAAAAGAAATGAAAAAATCCTCAGCTTCTTTTGACCAAAAAGGTGGGTCAATCTTAGAAGCCTTAGTAAGTATAATCAGAGGTTTAGCTATAACAGCAAAATTAGAAATCCACTGTCTGCAATAACTAACCCACGAATCTGCTTTTTAGTGATAGGTTTAGAAACTTTAAAAACTGCTTCTATGCACTGTGGTAAAAGTAGGCCTATTTGATAAAAAATAATATACCCCAAATATTAAACTTCTAATTTACAAAACTGCAGTTTTTCCAGAGAAACACAATGCCTTTTCTCATATAGTGTTTTTATAAAAACAAAGAGTCAGCAATGCATGCTTTCTCAAAATAAAAATACAAAACCAAATCACCAATATATTAAATCAAAACAAAACCTTTTTTAAAAAAAATATTATAAACTGCAAATCTTTAATAAAAACTTAAAAAGAATAATAAAACTTTCCAGTAACCAAGCTCCCCACAATAATTACAGGCATATGAATTCTCTCTCCTTTGCCTCTGATAAGCAACATGAGGCTGTCCCCTGCCAGTCTGCCTTATGCCTTGCAAACGTCCTTGAAGGGGCCCTCTCCTATTAGGATACCGAAAAAACCGCAGCTAAAATAGCAATTGCTTTTTCAGTTTCTTTATGCTTTTACTTTTTCTATTCATTATATAATATAATATATTATATGGAAATACATAAGTGGCAATGAAAATAATCTTAAACAAGGATTTTCCTTGCCAACCCAAAGCATTTCTATAAAAATAAAATCTAATATCTCCAGCTGATTGCCTTACAAAAAAAAATCCCCTGCAACCATTGGGTGAATTTCTTGCAAATCAGGATTTAATACCCCATACTGTCTGAGGGCTTTCTTTAATCGCTCAAAAATCCTCTGGATATTCATCAGGACCCTGTATACATAATTCTACCTTAGTCCAATTAACTCCAATTATTACTGCTCTTAATTGCTTCCAACAAAGCTGAAAAATAATACATTAATTAAGTTCTCCCCACATCAGTATCATAATTCCATAACAGATCTTCTAAGGGCCATGGGGGGTAACCTGGCCTCCCTCCTGCTTAGTGGTTTCCTGAATAACTTGTAATTTTTTCTCCTCTGTCAAAAGAGCGTCTAACAACTGAGTAACAACAGCCCAAGATGGATTATGAGTAGAAAAATAGTTTTAAACTTTTTATACGCTGTTTCTGGGTCATCACATAAACGTGAACTGTTCTGCTGCCGCAAGATCAGATCTTGTGGGCAAAAGGAACATAAACAAAGGAGTGCTGGACCTGTCCCTCTCCGATAGGGACAAGGTAGCTTCTTAATAAAAAAGGAACAGGAAAACAAAGGCAGAGCGTTCAACCCACAAGCCATTAAAATACACTCCTCAACAAATAAAAACTAAAAATTAAAAGGAGGGTGAGGGCAGCTAGAAACATATTAAGCCAAGCCCTTAAGGAGGAAGGAAGTGAAAAGGACAGCAACAAAGGAAGTGACTGGGAAACAGTAAAAAAAGAACAAAAAACCTTCCAGGCTCCCTTAAGAAAGAGGCTGCTGCTCCAGATCACCCCCACCCCTAGTGAGCCAGGACATGTCTCCTCCGGCATCCCCTCAATTGCCCCCACCATATAGTAAAGTAAAGGCTGCAGTGAGCAAACCTGCTATCCCTTCAGCCCTTTCGAAAAAGAAAAGCCAAAAGTAAAAATAAAAAAGGAGCTCGTCAGAAAGGCCCTGACGAGTCTGAGCTTTAATTCTCCCACTAACAGGCAAATCTGACAGTTGGGGAGTAACACAAGGTGGTGCAGAGAATTCCTCTCGGGTCCTAGACTCTTCCTCAAATACACACCAGGAGGGGGTGGCCTGTCCTCCTCCTCTGCTCTCCCTGCCTTTAAACCTTTCACATCACACGGCGGGGGGTTAGTAAAAGACGGATAGATTTTTAAAATAAATTCACCGGTGTTAAAAATCAGTGGCGCAGATGACGGCGCTACAGATACCAATTTCTTTTCTAAATTTTTCACAGTTGATTTATAACTAGCTAGCTGACTTTCCGTACGGCGTTTAAAGCTACATTATCCCACAGATACCAACATTTCATTTACCCGGGGAGTGGATCATTTAAAAATCCCTTAAAATACTGCCGTTTGTCTAAATCAAAGGTACCCTCCAGTGGTGATTATTTACCAGAATCTTCACCAAAAAAAAAAAACTTGACCAGGTAGTTTTACAAAACAGAATTAAGCGCTTTACAGACAATTTCTTAGAACCTGGAATAGACCTGAAATTCTTAACCATATAGTCCAGTGGACTCCCAGAAAACTGCCCCGCACCCTTAACTGGGGTTTCTGATCAGAAATTGCTCGACAACTCTCACCCACACAGGGCATTAGAGCTTGGCATTATAGCTGCTCACCACCTGTCACCCACAGGGGGCATTACAGATAGGAATTACAGTCAGAAATCACCCACCAACTCACACCTGCACACAGCATTACAGACTGGAATTACAGCGGTTAGACTTTGCTAACAAAATAAACAAGGGACCTTACCTTATCGCCTCCCCTCTGCCTCAGATCCCCAGAAGTAGCCCCAATAGGTGAATTCACCTGGTGCCGGCTGGGTGGTTCGGTGGAGCTGGGACAAAGAGGATGTGCGCTAGGCAGGTCCCATCTGGGTCGCCAAACTGTCAAGGAACCCGAACTCAGGGGTCCTTATTTACACGTCCGTTGCCCAGCGGATGGTCCAAATTAGCCAGACAGCAGGTTAGCAAAGTCAAAGTTTATTCTTTACGTAAAGAAGGTGGCCCGATGGTCAGGGCGACCCTAAACATACATTTCTTAAAGCTTATATAGTCTTACACAAACAAGTCTTTTATGTCAGTTTCCATGGCAATACTTACTAAAAACTCCTTATCTAAGGAATGCCTTAGTCTCCCAATTCAGCTCCCCCTATCTAAGTTGCAAAGTCTTTCTCCTCATTCTGTACTTACTGGCGCCTTAGGCCTCAAAACTATCTTATTATTGCTACACATAAATTAAACATCTGCTAGAAAGGCACTTTCCATCTCATGCTTTGTCAGCCATTTAGTCAGACTGGTTCCCCTGGAAAAGAGAGAATCCATCTTCTTTTCCATCAACGCCTCACGACCCTCGCATCAACCCCAAACCTCCAAAAAGCATGTGTCAGGCCCCCCACGCTCAGACGAGTTTTCAGACAATAAATGGTGAGTCTTTTTATTGCCCTGCTGGCTTTTGAGCCTGGAGGAGTGACATGTCCTCACTTTTTCCACAGCCATGTGGGTTGGAAACTTGCCTTGAAACTTGAAACTCGCCTTGCCCATCTAAAAAAGACTAGAAGAAAATCATGGTGGATGGTGAGATGTGATAAAAAAGCAGGAGATGACACTACTGAACTTAGCCCAAGTTGGAGTGGGCCCATTTGCTATCTGCTTCTGCAAGCCTCTGTGCTGACAGGGCCCCCCCAGTGCAACCCTCCCCCCCCCCTTTTTAGGGTTTTATTGCTGCAGAGTCAGCAGAACGCCAGGCCTCTTGAAGCCCTGTGCTCCGACCCAAGTAACCTGCTTCCCACCGCCATGCCAGACTAGTTCCCAGTTCCTTTTTCCTTCTAAATGCTGGGGTGATCCACATGAAGAGGGCAGCAGGCAGCCTAGGGATAAAGCACCAGACTGGAACTCAAGAGATCAGGGTTCCATTCTTGGAGTTGGCCCTAGGTGTGGCCCCGTGCCTCAGTTTCCCCCTCTGTAAAAGGGGGATAAGGCTACTGTTCCCTTCTGTAACATATTTCGCGCTCTATGGCCGCAGACAGAACAAGCTGTATTACTACTGTTGCTAATCAAGGGAGCTATTCCTGCAGCTCAAGGGCGAGAAACCCACACTCCTTAGTGCTGAAAGTCTGGTTTTCAAGCCCTGGTGACTGCCCAGGTGGAGGAAGGCTGTTGTTCCACTGGTGTATTCCTTGTGGGCACATGCCCTGGAGCTCAAGCCGAGGGGGCTGGCCAATGGTGATAATATTCTGCAGTCAGGTGGCTTCTCCTAGAGGATGTCGCTTGTCAAGTGTCCTGTTTTGGGCACGATGGTTTGAGATTTGGCCCTTTGCTCTGACCCAGGTGGGAGGGAGTGAAAATACAATTCGCTGGGAGGCAAAATTCCTCCAAGACAGAGGCCAGGCACCACGGACACACAGCCCCTCCCCACAGTGCTGCATTGGGCCCTGAGCGTGTTACACGTGGCCGCCAGAGCAGGCAGACGCTGCGTCTCCTTGTCTAGCACTTCTTCACTGCTCCCCTCCCAGCTCCTTTTGTCCTGCCAAGGGGCTGGGGGTTCAAATCGCTTGACACCCCTTTGTTCCCTGCTGCCTTGTTCCCTTTCCGAGGCCACTCAGAGATTACAGGCTCCCAGCCCTTCCCCAGGCCCCCTGCCTGCCATTCCTGCCCTACTCTGAGCTCTCCAACCTTAAACGACAGCCTGGTCTGGAGGGGCCATCTGCCCCCCCTCAGCTGTACCTGGTAGTGCCCAGGGCAGGCACGGCGGACCCAGGCGCCTGGCACCTTGCCCCCACGCCAGCCGTGGAGGAGATGCCAGCGGCAAGGAAGCTTTAGCCCCTTGCAGCCAGTGGGAGTTCATCCCTGGAGCTCAGTGCGGCTCGGGATTCATCCCTGGGTCCCAAGAGCAGCTCACACCTGATCCCTGTGTAAACCGGCCCCTGCGCACCCTGTCCTGGTTGGATCTTGGCCTCACCCCAAGGAAATTTGCATTTCTGAGCCAGAAGCCTCAGCCCTCGCTCTCCGGAGGCCACTCTGCCAGGGTGCATGGCCACGGCCTCACGATGGGCCCTGCTGGTGTCTCGCTGCCCTGCCTGCTGCTTCTGGGCACCAGCCTCCACCTACGTGCTCAGGAAACCCCGGGAGACGCCGCTCCAGCTGTGGTGAGTTCCACCTTTATCCCTGGCTTCAGGATTGCCCCCAGGAACTGGCCCGTCCGTGTCCCACCGCAGGCAGAGGAGCTGGGGGGAGGTTGCTGGTGGACTGGCATTTAAATGGCTAGAAACGTGTTGCGTGCTCAGCCCCCCGGGGAAGTGGGGAAATGCATCGCTCCACCATGCACTGAGCCCAGGGACCTGACGAGCGAGCGGCACTAACGAGGTCCAAAGAGGAGACAGGTCCAGGGCCGAGGCTGGCGAAGGCCCGTTCAGGGCAGTGCCAGGGATGAGGGTTTGGTAGGACAGAGAACGGAGAAGGCAGAATCGGAGACATAGAGGAAAAGGAGGGGATTGGAATCTCCCCAGGGACAGCCAATTAATGGCCAACGGGGCTGGGGTGGCAGCAATGCCTTAATTCAGTTCTAGTCTGTCCAGGCTCCCGTGCTGTGCCGAGCACCCTGGCATCCTTCACACCTCACCTGTGCCATTCCCACAAGGCAGTGGGGCAGCACAGCTCAGTGGGCAGAGTCACAAGGGCTCAGCGCCTGGGGCACGTGTCACCTGTCTCATCCCATCCAGGAGTGGGCATTGGGAGGCCTGTGTCCGGGGAGGTCGGGGCTCTAGCTTCCGTTCGCACTGGAAAAGCCTCATTTTCACAGAAGGGAAACTGAGGCAGGAGCCCTCTCAGTGCATCAGGACACAGCATAGGAGCCCCTGGCTCCCTGTCCCACACGGGTGGTGCTTTTCCATGGAGGAATCCCAGTGACGTTCCCTGGCAAATTTTTGGTTTCCTCTATGTCGGGTGCGGTGAGAGAGACCCCAGGCACCAATGAGCTGCTTCCATCAGGACCGGCTGAGCTGTCCTCCATACCACAGAAACCCCCCAAGGCCCCTCGGAAATGCCTGGCATCTAGGGACTAGCCCACATTTGTCCCTTTAAGCTCCCCAGCCCCACAGGCGCTCTGGGTTTCAACAGGGACCGAGTCTCCCATGCAGATGAGGTCCTTCCCTCCCGGCAGCCGGAACAGAAACATGTAAATGTTCTCGGGAGGGATGTTTGCTCCCCAGGGTTTGCACAGCTTGGAGGCGGTGTCCCTACTTGCATGGGCGTCGCAGGCATGTCGTGTGGCTATGGGGGGCATAGGCGTGTGCAGCACACGTATGCTGCATGGCTTGAGGACCAGGGAGGGGAGATCAGGTGACCCTGACGCAGCTTCCATGCACAGCCCATGCTGCCAGCTGCCAGGAGATGGGTGGCACCCAGGTGTGGCAGATCTGGGCCCTGTGTGGGCGTAACCCACCCATGAGCCCACGCCAGGCTCTCTGCCAGCCTGTGCGGCTCTCACTAATGCACAGTCTCTCTCCCTTCCCCTTCCCCAGGGTCTCTGGCGCCCAGCGCGGCAGGGCAGTGCCCAGATCCCCCTGGAGCGCGTCAGGAGATCAGCTGGTGAGCAGGGCGTGGTGGGCGTCGGGGCTGTCAGCTGTGCTGGGGGAGGACGGCTCGGGGAGGGAGGGAGGGAAGGGCAGGAAAGGTGGGAAGTGTGGTGTACACCGCAGACACACCGAGACGTTGACTGAAAACCTACAATACCTTTGTCGGGAGGCTGAGCCATTGACCTGCGGTTTTCCTGAGCAGTCAGATCGATCACACACAAGAACCAGAGAGCGACAAAGCAGGCTGCTCCGGCCCAGCTCCCCCCACCTTACGGTTGGTGGGTCCTCTGCAGATGGACCGCCGCTAGCCTCCCCTGATTGCATGCCTCCTCGCAGAGCACCCCGCCAGCAGGCAGGCCTTGGACAGCTCCCTGGGCATGTCCCGTGGCAGCTTACAGCCCTCACGCTGTGGTCAGCGCACGGCGGGAAAGGGGCTGGCTCAGGAACCAGACCCCGCCCAGGGTTCGGTGTCAGCTCCCACGGCAGCAGCTAGAGAGCAGAGCCACTTTGGAGTGACAGGAGGGAACCACTGCAGCCTCACTCCCCAGGCTTTTCACTTCCCCAGGGCCCCCGCCCAGCTGCCTCACCCCTACCCACAGGGGGCAGGCCCAGAGCCGAGCCCCAGGACCCAGCTTTCCTGGTGCTGGCGTAGATAGCCAGTGACACTCAGCAACGGCAAGATCCAGCTCCCACCAGCACGACAGGTGCAAGTCCAGGTGCTGCCATGTGCCGGCAGCTCTCTGGCCAGCCGGGGACTGAATAGCTCCACCAGACCCCAGGAGGGGCAGTGTCAGAAAGGAGAGGGATGTCTCTGGTTAGGGGCCCCCTGCTCAGGATCCAAGAAGGGAGAAGGCCTCTGGGGTGCATCTAGGGCCCTTGACAGCCTGGAGTCTGAGCGCCACGTTCTTCAATGTATTTTTCGGGGAGGCAGGACAATGCCACCGTTCCCAGGTGCAGGGGAACATGCCCAGGACGTCGGGCAGAGACGGGACATGAACCTGGCTCTGCTACGTCCCAGGTGAGGGCCCAACACTTGGCCCCCTCTCTTGCCCCGTGGCCGTGAGAGGCCGGGCGAGGGTATTGTCGCTGCCCAGTGCCGGTGCCCGACGGCGGCGTGTCAGGGCCAGGGTGGGGAGAGCTGCAGGGCGATGGACACCCCGCGCATTGGGGGGAGCAGAGGCCTTGGCACAGCTCCCAGCCCCTGCCCAGACCGGCCCGCTCTGCCGTTCCAGGCCCGGTCAGTGTCGCTGCCTACGTGACGCTGACGCCGCTGGTCCCGGGGACGATGGACGCTGCCCAGATCCAGCTGCTTCTCGGGGCTCAGCCTGCACCCCGGCCAATCGCGGCCTCTGCGAGCAACATCACGGCCCTGGGCATCACCACCGGTGAGTAACACGCCGGCCCCCGCACCCCCGCAGCCAGGGAATTTCTTCTGCCCTGCCCAGCCCGCCTCACCTGCAGCCAGGTCCTCCCCCCCACACCTGATCTACATCCATCCCCCCAACCTGATCTACATCTGTCCCCACCCACCACAACTGCTTGACCCATGTCCATCCCACCACCCCCAGACTGCCCGACCCGGGTCCATCTGCCCCCTGTCCCCAGACTGCCCGACCCGGGTCCGTCTCCCCCCACAGCACCGGTGCCATGGTTGGCTGCAACGGCAGAGGGTCCATGAAGTCCTCCCGGAAGCCTCTGGCTGACTCGGCAGCCCCCAGGGGCCCCTAGAGCAGAGCTCAGGTCAAGGTGGCTCCCGCCCCGTCGTCTCTGTCTCTCCGCAGAGTGCGGCCCGTTGCAGGGCGCCAGCCGGGACTGCCGCTGCCTCCCGGGCTACGAGTGGGACAGCATCCTCTGCCTCCTGTACGTGCCCTGCGGGGACCTCCTCTCCCCCTGCCGCTGTCTGCGCTGGACGGCCGCCAGCCCGGGATACTGCCAGCCGCTGCTCCCCAGAACCACAGGCAAGCACCGGGCCAGCCCCCCGCGCCCCGCCCTGCGCCCTGCTCTGCCCCACACCCCGCTGGCTGGTTCAGTCCCTGGGGCTGGGCTGCCAGCTGGTGTTTCAGGCAGGGCCCCTGGGCCCCATCTCACTTTGCCAAGCCAGGGAGAGGTGTCCGTTGGGGGGCTCAGGCCTGGCTATCAGAGGGGCCAGTGGAACAAGTGGGGTGCCCCGAAAAGTCAGCGCCGTGTTGGAAAGGGGCCTGCCCCCTTCTTGCCCTCACGGCGCCGACCTGCCTCTCCAGGGCTGTTGAGGCTTCGGGGGCAGCTGGGCTGGGCTCCGCACAGCTCCCAGGCCTGCTGCCCATGGGCCCCCGTCACCCCGGTCCATGCAGACGGCTCCTGCTTTGGGCTCACAGGCAGGCAGTGCCCGGCGAGGGCTGCTTCCGGCCCACGGGGCGTGATCCCCCTGCTTCTCTTTCCAGGCACTGCCAGCCCAACACCGGACCCGCTGCTGATCCCGGACGGGGGGAACTTCACCCTTCGCTTCAGCCTGCCGGCCGGAGCCACCAACCTGGCGTGGTACCTGCTGAGCCACGACGGGAGCTCGGCGTGGATGCTCCGCAATGGGACGCAGGTGCTGCTGCTGACGAGTGGCTCAGAGGCCATCCTGAGAGTCACCTCCCTCTCCCTGGACTGGACAGGTACCCCCCTTTTGTGGTCCTTCCCCCGCGCCCCAGCGGTGGGAACACAGGAACGGTGCAGACGGGGATCCCGAGGCTCTGAGGCGTTCTTACCGAGGTGGGTGGCTCTCCCCAGCCTCCCGCTGGCCGACCAGCGCAACCCGAGCTCAAACCACTCCAGAGGGATGCGGGAAATCCTGGGCAGGTGGAGAAGTCACGGAGTCCCTCTAGATTAACCCTT
>ML675706.1:44523-61770 GCA_007922155.1 Mesoclemmys tuberculata
CACCCAAAAAAGATTTCTCTGCAGTAACTCAGTTCCCATCCCATCCTGAGAACGTTAAGCACATGACAGAAAAAATCAAGCCCAAAGGTCCAGGTTGATGCAATGTTATGCTGTGTAGCTATAGCTATATCAGTCCCAGGATATTAGAGAGAAGATGGGGGAGATATTTTATTTTTGGACCAACTTCTGTGGGTGAGAGAGGGCTTTTAAGCCACGCAGGTCTGGCAAAGGTACTCCCAACATCACAGCAAAAAGCAAGCGGAACAGAATGTTGCCTGAAGAGCTGTGTGTGGCTTGAAAGCCTCTTTCTCACCCACTGAAACAGACTACCGGGAGGTGACTCCTCCCAGTCCTTCTGCCATGATCGTGGTTGGGAGAGCACAGCTGATCTGTGTGGCTGATAGCAGACAATGTCACAGAGAACATTGCACATGGAATTCAAATTCTTACACTGTGCCCAGGTTTTTTTTCCCCATGTTTCCAAGTACTACAGAATTTTGTATTAAAACATGCAAGTTGTCCTGGGGGAAGCTGGATGGCTTGGAAGGGTGAGGGACAGTTTCATAGAAACATATTAGTTTTATTTCTTTAAAATTGGATTCCGGAGCACAGTTCTGCAGCACAGTGTGGATTCTGTGGCAAATTCCATGGAGCCCCTTAGTCCTATTTTCAAGAGGCCAGAACAGGACCAGCCCGTGATGTCTCAGAGTCTGAGTACCTCGTGCGTGAAACCATCCATGTAAGTGTAAATAAGCAAGGGAAGAAAAAACACCAAACTGTCCAGTCTCCAAATTCCTCTCTGGTTTATTAAGGTTGACAAGTGGTGACACACGCCCATCTAATGCGGTTGCAGTTACTTCCCAATGCTGCTTGGACTCTGCAGTGCCCTTTAGAAACACTAGCTCATTCAACTCAGCTTGCATCTCCTCTTTAATAAGCCCCATCCTTAACGGACAGCTTAGCCTAAGAGGCGGAGCCTGCAGACTGACAGACTAAATACTTGGCAAGTCTCTGTTTCAAAACAACTTTGCATACCCAAACCTGCATTACTCGTTTTTAAGAAAAATCCAGTTTATAAGAGAGTTACAGTTAAGTTTTGGTTAAATGCAGGAACTCCCTCCACACCCAAGAGCCAAGTTCACTTGTTGTTGGCGTATTCGATACAGCATTAATTAGTTCCAGATCACTGGTGGGGGAACTAGAAGGTATTTACAAAGGCCACCAGAAATCCTTCCCAAGAAGGATCACAGATACGTTATTGGTGCATTGAAATGGCATCGCCTGGCACGGGACATGCCAAAATCCATTCAGCAGCTCCTTGTCCTGTTACTGGGGATAAAGTTCCACAATCATGGCATGGCCCTGAAATGTAGAGGCAAAGCATGGTTACTTCAGTCTGAAAGGCACTGCCTGTAATAAACATACAAGCCAACAGAGGACCTTCATTTCCAAAGGGTGCTAGTCATTCTGGAGGAACCGGAAGAGATTAATAGCAGGAGTCAGCGCAGTGGCAACACGCTAGACATCGGTTTGATTATCTGGTGCCATTCCATGCACTCTGCAGGAGGCAGGGCGTTCTTTTCAGGGGCGGGATTAGAAAGCATGCCTTGGGCTACTCAGGAGTAACCCTTCTTGTCCAAACAACAATAATCAAGCAGCTCCCACGGAGAGGCCACGCTAGCCCTCTTCAGTTAGGTTTAGTGAGGACAGGATTGATCTGGAGGTGACCTCTCAAGTTACTGAGCAAATCATTCCACTGCAGCTAACCACACTAGGCCATTTCTGCAATTGCCTAAGAGCAATAGGTGTAATACTTCGAGTGCTTTCCAAACAGAGATCTCAAGGGACCACCCGAAAGCAGGTCTGATCCCTCGCTTTCACACAGTGGGTCTCTTTCCTTACGCTGGCAGATGGAGCGAAACAAGTCAGACTTTGGTAGGATTCTCAGGGTCCATGAAACAATGAAAACTGCCCCAGCCAAAGCCACAGCAGAGTAAAGGGGGCTTGAATCATGCCTTCCTTTCGTACTATATCAGCAGTGACATGCAGCACTGGCCACCAGATAAGGGTCACTCTGAGACAGTGCAGAAAGTCTGCAAAAGCAAAGCTGGCTGGCTGCAGCACTCAGGTGCTTGGATAGCATTAATGCCACCTGGCGGTACCGAGATTTCAAAGCTGCGCCGATGTCAGACGTACACAGGACGTGACGACTGCTTGGCACCAAGAGGGAGTGAGGGATTACTGCCCTTCTCAGCGAAGGGCACGAGGCCAGCAAGCCTATGCAGCATTACCTGTCCTCCTGCAGCACAGGCAGCAACCAGACCATACTGCCCTCCCTGCTTCTTCAGCCTGTGAGCGGCCGTCATCACGAGGCGGCAGCCAGTGGCACCAAAAGGGTGCCCTAGGGACAGGGAGCCACCCCAGGTATTGAACTTCTCCAGAGGCGGGGCTCCAACCTGCAAGCGCAAACCAAAGGAACACGCGTCAACTCCGCCTGGGAGAAGCCCATCCCACACCACTGCAGCAGAAAGGACAGAGGACCGCGTGACCAACATGGGGCTCAGGGACTGAGGGGACAGACTAGGCCAGTTAGTCTGTGCTGGAGTGCTCCCTTCCGCTTACATGGGCTTACTGCAGCGTAAGCAAATGTCCGAGGCTTTATGGTGATGTGACGCCATCTACAGCCAGTGAACTGCTAGAGAACAGCGGTTTCTCTCATGTATCATTTTTACAGAGGAACATTAGCAGCACAGTCCAGTGTGTCTTTGCCTTCTCTCTTTGCTCATGTGGCAGAGGCCACGTCTGAGTAACTACAGCTCATCAATCTAGCAAGAACTGAACCAAAACTATTGATTTTTAGGGAACTGAGCTTTTCTCCCTTGTATGACACAATGAGCCTTAAAATTACAAAAGCAACGCGGACCTTAAAACCTGCTTCCTGATTGTGAGCTTACCTTCGACTTTCTGCCCATGTAGTTTTGTGCAAACCAATCTGAATCCATAGCTTTCAGGTTAGCCAAAATCTGCCCCTAGAAGAGAAGGGGGAAAAGACCCATTGAGGACTGCAACAGACTCAGAATGAAGCATATGCTGGAGCACTAACATGTTAGGGGTATCTTAGTTTCTTCAGACTAGTCAGTAACCAAGAAGTATCAACACAGCTGGTTGCACAAAGGGCTAAAGGAACCTCATTTGCATGAGCCTTGCCCCACAATCAGATAACACCTTCAAGAAAAATGTTGCCTCAAACCCAATACACTGTCTGCCCAGGACAAACTGGACACACAGAGCACCTCAGCACAGACTAGCTGTTCATGTACAAAATCATAGTGTGCATACACAAAATTCTATATCCGATAAAGGAAACTGAACAACAACAGAGCTCTTGCCATTCCTGACATAAAACAAAACTAAATATCCTTCCTATAAATCAAACTGGAGAACCCAAATCTGCAACCCAAGACACATAGGTGTGTCGCCTCCTCCATGCACAAGAACATAAAAACGGCCAGACTGGGTCAGACCAATGGTCCATCTAACCCAGCATCCTATCTTCCGACAGTGGCCAATGCCAGGTGCTTCAGAGGGAATGAACAGAACAGGTAATCATCAAGTGATCCATCCCGTCGGCCATTCCCAGCCTCTGGGAAACAACAATCCCTGCCCATCCTGGCTACTACCATGGAGGGACCGATCCTCCATGAACTGATTTAGTTCTTTTTTGAACTATTGTTCCTGTGGAGATACTTACAGCAAAAGCTTCATGAAATTCAAACACATCAATATCAGCCAGTGTCAGCCCAGCCCTCTCCAACACTTTGGGAGTCCCATACGTGGGGCTAAAGGAGAGTCATAAAAGCAAAAGTGACATTAATACATGTGTTCCATGGACTCATCCCACTTCCCCGACTATGAGTCCTCTTACATCTCTCCTCTCTCACAGATGTGAACTGCAGAGTTAAGAGGCCAAACAACTAAGTGCTCATGAAGTTTTCAGCCTGCCCTGCTCTTATGCTGAAGGGCAACCCAGAAGTCAGCACCATCCCGTACAAAAATGCTTTAGGCAGCTCAAGATGAGTATTTCACCATATTTCTGAAGTTAACTGACCTCTTCTCGCTTTGTGTGCAAGTCTGAGAAGTCCAGACACCAAATGCAATTAGTTGGATTGCACTGCATTCGAATTCTCGCTCTCTCACGAGGTATGCTGACATCAACACTGAAGCTTAGTACTGCCATACGCATCAGTAACCCAAGGCAAGCCCATGATGCCCATGCCGGAGTACCCATGCAATTGTGTTGCTGTAATCCTTGCCTCAGCCCCTCCCTCCTGTTAGTCACCTCCATTTGTTGCTTCATGTCTAGGACTTAGATTTTCTCAGCTCTCTGGGGCAAGGCCCAGGACTTTGCCTGTCTGCGAAGCTCCTCACTAAACTCTCAGACATTTTACCGCAAGTGAAGCATTTCGTGGTAGTAACTGATAATGTCCAGCAATGCTAAGGGTTTGACTGTCTGGCCATATAACATCACCTACCCCAGCAGAAGCTGGTCCTTTGGATCCTGGGACACGTACACAAAATCCCTGCACAAGAGACGCACCATTAGTACCAGAAGAGGAAAGAAAAGCATGACCAGCTTTCACAAGGCAGACAGAATGGTCCCTTTTACCTTAGGTAGGCCTTTGGTTTGTAACCCATCGCCAGAGCCTTCTCCTCAGACATAATCAGAACTGCGGACGCACCATCCGTCTGAAACAGCCAGACAAAACTCGGTCAGGCAACTGCTCACTTAGCACTCACAGCATGCAAAGGTGACAAGTCTAAGCGTTCACACAGCACCCAGTCTCTGCTGCAGACACAATCGTAGTTCAAACAAACAGAATACACAACAGCATAAATACTAACGCTGCTCTAAAAGCTTCTCTGTAACCATCCAACAGAAAGTTATGCAGAAAGTTACGGTTGTCTGCTAGTAATCCGTCAGGCTGTGGAATGGACAGTCTCCCAAAAACCGGTAGAAGCCTCATCACTTGGGATAAAACACTAGGTAAAATACACAGTAGGGAACAATGCAGCACTGAGTGGGTGGGTGGCTAAAACGACCTCTGAGTGGGCAAGCCAAACCAGTGAGGCTGCTGTGATAGCAATAAGCATGCCAGATGTGGCTCTTTACTAAATGTGGTTTTTTGACAGAATGCCAGTCTGAATTTTATGTGCGGGTGCCATTTTGGCAGCTACTGCACTTGTATAGTCAGTTTCACAGCATTGTAATCGGCTCATTTATGCAAAAATGAACGCTAATATTTTATTGCGGAGTGTCCTTGATGCATTGATTTTATGCTGTCTCGAGAGGAGAACGTATTCCCAAGTTTGCCTACAGCAGAGCAAGAGGTAGATTGTGTCCCTTATACACCAATGTTTTGCAGTGGAGGCAATCCTCAGCAAGTTCCTGGGAAGTCCAGGCAGAAAGTGCTGCTGCTGCTGGTGACGTGTTACTTTACAGCACAAAGAAAGAAGCAGTTGTTGCAAAATGTGAACAGGGTCTAAACACTAGGGCATCTACTTTGTGCTGCACATGGGAACACCACAGTTGCCTTGTGCATTCTGGGAGAGACTGTGAAAGGCATAAAGAACAGTCAGTGAAAGTCACCGGGAATTGGGCGTGTAACTCTCATTTGTGCCTTAGAAAAATCTTTCTGTCCTTGTCTGAAGGCAATTATAATGAAATCAACAGGTAAAGCAGTCTCAAGGTTTACAACTAACATTTTGTTTTTATTTCAGGGATTTATTAAAGTTAAATTTGTTTAAAAAGAAAATGCAAGTGTCATTTTGCAACCATATTATGGAAAAACCAGCAAAGTCTGAATAGTGTTAGCGTCACAGAAATATAGCCTCGGCCCCTGCAATAGGTAGAAAAAAGGGATCAGTCTCACATTGCTACACAAATGGATGGCGGTGTACATTACCAGGAAGGAAGAGTTGGCAGCTGTGACAGTCCCATAAGGTTTGACAAAAGCAGCTTTCAGTTTACCCATCTGCTCCATTGAGGAAGGACGGATTCCATTATCTTGGAGAACTGTGTCTCTGCCTGATAAAATGGAGCATTCACTCAGAAGTGGGCATCATACACCACTTTGCAGAGAAGAACTCAAGAATGAAAAGAGAGAGTGTTCTACATTTCATGGAAAAAGGAGTACAAGGAAAGAAGGGAGGCTTCATTCACGGAATGCTGACATTTGATTTGATTTCTTGCCAAAATAGCTTAGTGTTAAGGGAACAGTGCTGAGTATGAAAAGAAATTCTGCTTCTTTCAAATTGAAGATTTTCTGAAATAAGCTTTCTAAGGAACACAACTGGCACACGCTTTATCATACTGGCACTTTTACTCGGCTTGTTTTTAAACTAGCCTTGTTATTCCTTACAAACACTTCCCTCTGGTATAAGTTGTTGCTTGTTAACTCTGATACAAAGAGCAGGGGAGGGGGGAATTCCTCACCTGTGAACTCCTGATCTGCCCTGTACTAAGGCAATATCAACAGATAAGCAGGGCTATGAAGTCAGATGCTTCAAGAGTTGGATCAGAGACTCAGCAAGGACCCAGTCTTGACAATTATGCTCCAGACCTAGATCATCACTTTCTTGTGCAGAAACAGGTTGTAACTTAAAGGTTTTAAAGACATTTGCCACTGCTGAGGAGTGAAAGTGTCCTGAGAAATACAAAACTCCATGACCTGCCCTGGCCGCTTGCCCTTATAAAGGGAGAGGCACTATTTTGGATTAGCATTAGAACACACTGCTTTTACCTGGTACTTTGAAGGCGACCACATCAGTGAGCAGCCCCTCATCCTGGGCTTTCTTGGCCAGAGTGTGGGAACGTAGGGCATACTCATCTTGTTCCACACGGGAGATAGCAAAGGCAGCAGCCAACCGGTCTGCTGAGTGTCCCATGGTCTCACTGGTGGAAAACTCTGCCACGGCTGGGAGCTAGAGTAAAAGGAATCACATGGTAAGCACACAAATACCATCTGTTGAATGGTGGTTTTGGGGAGCAAACTACACTATCCCATTATAATTTAACATTTGGTTACGTTTCATACATGTAAACCCTTGAAGTTTCTATTTCTAAAACAGAGCAATTATTGGCTTTAAACAAATAATAATGCACATTAACTTAAGATCAAACAAACTAGAGGAATCCCCACTTCCGAAGCACAGATGAGAACACAGGAAGGCCCAACCTTTGACTGAGTAAGGGCCATGCTGGCCACTTGCCAGGGGCTTGAGGACTGCTCCAGAGTTGCATACAGTGAGGCGGTTAGCAGCTGTCCTTGTATTCAATATGGAGCTGCCGTTCAGAGACCAAAATGAAGTGAGGCCAGGTTGCTAGGAGCAAGATAGAGCAAGGCATGCTGGCGCCTGCAGCCTCCATGGCCCACACCTCCAGAGGAGGTAGTGTGGAACACAGTGGGCCAAATTGAAGTCATCATTTTATTTAGGATTTAGTACTCCTCCATCCTGAGAGGATGGAAGACAGCTTCATCCACATGCACATGAGCCAAGAATCCCACGTTGCTGGATGTGCTATTTTCCACTTCTGGGAGTCTGCTGCATTCAGGTCTGGGTCACTTTTCACTCAGCTGCACTCTGGGTCTCTCTGCACTCATACCATTAACTGAAGATAAAGGATTCTATCAATAGCACGTGTGCAAAAATAGCCTCTCTGATGAGGACAGAACTCCAGAAGTCCTCAAATCATTCACTGTTACTACAACCCTTTTCCTACCCATTTCCACTACTTTACAAGTCATATTTCCTTGGACCATGATCAGGTGGAGTGGCTCCCTTTACATCATGAAACTGCTACAGAAAAGAAAGAGAACCATATTATCTAATAAGGCGGGCTGCCCATTCTCACCTATTATGATGAAAGCATTCAGTAACTTGCAGAAGTGGCACTGGAGAATAAATTGACTGTATATTGAGAGGTGTTAATCAAATCAGAGGCACAATCCCATTAATACTGGGAGGGGCATGCCTTCCTCTGTATTCGATGCATTGAAAATGCACCTGCTGCAAAACTTCTATCTTGAAGAGCAATTCATTTTGTCCCTCAATCTCTTGGTTCTAAGAGTTCCAGAAGGTTGAGACAAATTACACAGCGTTTACACAGTTAGAGTAAGTTTCCTCTTTCCACATTTTAATGTCTTCAGTAAACCCTCTATGCTAGGAGTGCAATGAGTTGGAAAAAGAAAGGTATTTTGAAGTTTAAATAGGTGACGCTCATTAAGTGCAAGCCTGACTGTCAGAGAACCCTGGAGGCAAATGCAATACATAGTTCCTCAAAGGATTTTAGGAGCTGGGCTAATTCATTGGAATATTGGCCTAAACCTAGACAGGTAGCATGTTACAGAACAGCCATAGTCTGCATTCCCACATCACCATGTTGACTTCTTCACAGGGCAAAATTAAGTTCCTTTCCCCTAACCCATGTGTTATTTTACAAGCAGCTATCAAATGGTGAGCTACACACAAAGGACACACTAAGAACCCTAGTCTGCTACTAAGAGATGGAAGGTAGCTTTACCTCTGGAGCAAAGTAATCAGGACGGATTTTAGCAACCAGCGCCAGCCTCTGGCCCAAGGTCTTGGCCCTGTTAAGGGAGAGCATAGTCTTCCTCATCTTCTTACTGTGACGAATGGGAACATCCGACATTAACTCCACACCACCAGCTACCACCACATCACACTGGCCAGATGCAATCAGACCAACACCTACAGGAAGTGATGAAGAAGATCATGAGAAATGTGGGTGGACATCTTTAAAAGAAGCTGAAATACTTCCACTTACTGAAGAGAAGCAACTAACCAAGGATTTCTCAGGAGCAGATGCAACTAGAAGAAACATCTCTAATCCAGGAGAATTTTGCATTTTTGTACAGCTGGTCAGCAAACAGATTTTCCTTCCAGTGAAAAATGGAGTTAATTTAAAAAAAAAAGTCATCCTGATCTGGGACAAAGTGCCAAAAATTCAAAATTTTTCACAAAATGAAACTCCAAAAACCCTTTGTTTCAGGTCTATTGAAATGTTTTATTTCAATAAATCCAAAAACTTTTTTTCCTGATTTTGACAAAGTTAACAAAATTCTAAATTGAACTCTCCAGTCTTCTGTAACTTTGCTTCAATTTCCTACTATTTTCATGCAAGGAACTTAGACAACAACATCCCTCCAACAATTTGGTGCAAAAACCTGGATCTCCAATTTTTGCTCAGTTTGGGTTATATTGAAGGCCAGGTTGGCATAAAAGGGGCTGCAACTTTGCCAAGCTGCCACTGGAATGGGTTACCTAGGGAGGGGGTGGAATCTCCATCCATAGAGGATTTTAAGGTACAGCTTAACAAAGCCCTGGCTGGGATGGTTTAGTTGGGGTTGGTCCTGATTTGAGCAGGGGGTTGGACTATATGACCTCCATAGGTCCCTTCCAACCCTAATCATCTATGATTCTAAGTTCAAGTCTTTACCATTCAGTTTTTCTGGGCAACTTTGACTCTGAGTGGAGACTGCTCCTGAATGACACTGATGATCAAGAGCTGCTGAAGGCATAGAGTATGTTTTTAAATAAACTCTGCTACATTTTACTGAACCAGTGGTTCAATATCCCCATCTAAACCTCCTCCAGATATTTAACTGTGTTCATTAAGCTGTGCAGGTAGGATAGAGGAAGAGAAAAGAGGCTGTGAATGCCATCTTCTAGTCTACTTGTTCTTTCAACCAACATACCTGTGGTCATAGCTTGGTTTGAAGAGATGCAAGCCATAGTGACTGTGTGGGCTGGAGTTTTGTCAGAGAAGCCAGCTCCCAAGGCAGCCTACAGGCAACACAAGACAATGATTAAACCCCCCCAGCAGCTCTACCTCATGGTACTTGCTTCTTGAAACATTAAATGGCAGGTATCTTTGCAGACTTTAAGCTGCAGACATGTCAAATTCCTGCTACATAGGTGAGGTTAGGCATTCTGCCCACATTCACTATGAGGAATCTTCCTTCTATTGTAAGCAGAGAGCTGGCCAGCTGACTGCCTCTCAAAGCTCTTTATCAAACTAGGTCGGTAGCCATCAGCAGCTCCTAAATGAACAGACAAATTCCTCGTATGCAACACCACCACATTTCTGAACCCATCATTTATTTTTACTTAATTCCATCATCTATTATTATAGAGGCAAGAAAATGAATGTCATTTTGTTTGAGAACTTAAATATACTGCAATAGAACACAAGCTGTAATTTGCATACAACTGAGCATTAAATGTTTGTGGCAGACCAAGCTCTCCTGAAACTAAGGATATATAGTGGAATAACAACAAGCTACAAACAAACAACAGAGCAGGGAGTGGAGGTCTCTGTCACAAAAGGATAATTGTTTTGGAATACAGGAAGCTATAAGGCAGCACCTTAACTGACACATGGCCAACTAGTTTAAAGTTCAAAACTTCTTTGGAAGTTAAAATTAAACCACAGTCTCATTTGACAAACAGGTGGTCAAAGAAAACACTTGGACATACAAAAATAAACTGCTGATTGAATCTGAAAAGCACAGGTAATAACAAATGCATTTAGAAGAAGTTATGTAACAAGTTTTAGGTGGGACCCTTTTGGGTGGGACATTAGCTGAGGCTTCAGAAGTTAGGTTGATTAAAGCAGAATCATGCCTCATGTTATGGAGATGGCTTTACAGTAACAGATTTCTGCACTCTTTTCCCTGTATTATGTACGGTCAGTTCTCTCTTTATATCCGCCACCAGGAAAGGCAGCTAAGCTGGCACTCTCCAAACCACTCAAATGCCACATCTTGGATTGACCAGCTTTATTTATTTTTAAAATACTGTAGTGTTATCAAGTATTTCTGGGAAACTAGAGCTTGATCCCAAGTGGACAGTTCAAGTAGAATGATTAATCATCCCTTAATACGGTCCTTCTTTTCAAGCAGTCTCCCATGAAGGATTTCACAGTCATAGCACTGGAATACATTGAGAAAGGGTTGATTTAGGATTTTAAAAGGATGGGAGCGTCATTTAATTACCTGATGCACAACACAGCACGAATGGCTTACTTTCCCAATCCACACTTAACTGAATCTATAAGGAGTAGTGATGAACTGATTCTTTGATAGGGGTTAGTTATCTCAGGTTAGCTGTTTAAACCAGCTTTACAGAATACCTGCTTCGTTCAACCCACCTCTCTAGCAACATTGCTTGTTTTCACCTCCTGGATAACTGTGCCATAAACAATGTAATCAACAACTTCCTTCGGAACGCTGGTCCGATTCAACAACCCTCTGAGAGAACAAATCAGATTAAAAATGTGCAGCAACAAATAAAGTGAGAACTTTGCCAAGGTTCCCAGGCACCCAACTTCAAAAGCTAGCCTGCAAAATAGGGACAATGGCGAGCTTGGTTCTCTAATTCAGAGAGGAAGGTGCACATAGAGCTGCTCAAATAGAGAGCTGTAATCCTAAAGTGGAGATAGACTCTTAAAATGAAAGAGGGAAACTCCACCGCTCTTCTTCGATAACCACCCCCGCCCCCGCCCCCATCACTGGCAGCCAGTTTAGCCCTCAATGTCTGAACACCTACTGCTTCTACAGGGATTCACAGAAGGCAAGCAGCAAATGTTTTCAAATTTCCATAGAAAATACAGTATACAAATGCTGCAGGACATCCGTACAAACAAGCCTATACCCCTCTGTGCCCCATTGCAGGGATATATATAAAACTAAAGTAAATACAAATTTGAATTTGACTTCCTGACACCATCAAGGAAAAGGTACAAGTAAACATGACTCAGGTAGGGGTCTCTGTGGAGGCTTACTAATGCTACTACCATATCCAAGTGGCCCGTGCTCAGCGCTTAACACCAGCATGCAGTCCATGAACATAAAGTGCACTGTTTGCCTGCTGCCGGTCAATCAGATTGAACCCTCTTTGAATCCTTCGTCTGGCTCCCCCTCGCCTACTGCATCAACCTCACAGTCAAGACTTTGCATGACTCCAACCCAGCCTTCATCTCAGACCTCAACTCTTCCAGTGTCATGTCCCCACCACTCATCAACAATGCCAGCCTTGACAAACTCCTTCTCTCCCACTCCCTAGGTCCCCCACCACAACTCCTGTCCTCACACTTTCTTTCACACTGCTCCCCTAAGGTAAGTCTGGAATGACCTCCTAAGCCCAATGTGTCAGGACCCCATCTTTCCTCATTAAAATCCCTCCTAGTGACCCTCTTTTCCAATCAACCTCCTACCACAAAACCCCAGTGCCAGCTAGCTTTCTAAGCTCCTCTTCACTCAGTTATTGTTTACTCACTGCAGGGAGGCTCTGGCCAAGTCATGCGGCATCAGGTCTGCATATCTGGAAGTTAAGAAAGACAGACTTACACAGTAGTCCCTAAAGTCTATTTTATCTACCAGTCAGAGCGTACATTTACAGAACAGACATTGTACCGCATCAGAAGTGCAATCACAGAGCCTCTTCATTTAAGCATGGCCATTCCACAGTCTTGTTTTGTGGAGACAAATATATCTACCCATGAAAATCCATGTACAACTGCTGTGTTAAGGAATATCCTGAAACGAGTTACAGCAGCAGCAAAAATATAAACTCCATCCCCTATTTACCGTAGGGAAACGTTAGTAATGGTCCCAATTCAGCTCTGAATTTAATGGCATTAAGCAACAGGTTTCTAACAAAATCTTTCAGCTTTAGTTTAAAGGTTTTTCACACCTGACACTGCTACTGGACTATGCCTGGGTCTCGGAAGGCGTTTTCAATCATAGGTGCAGTCAAATGAATGGCATGTGAAGACAGATCTGTTGGGCTGCATGTTGCTTACTGTGCACAGTGGACATATGTCAAGCCTAGAAAACCAGATACCCCAACCCAGTCATTATACATCCCTATAAACACAGGATTTTCTTTGTATTCTTTGGTGATTCATCCTCCGTTCTCATCAGAATCTGTTCTCTCCTTACCCAAGCCAGACAGTCACACTGATGAGGCCAGTTACCTTATAGTTATAACCAAGAAGAAAAAAGGAACCACTTCCTCACCTCTGCTGAACATAAGATACCACATGGCTGCAACTACAGCTTCACTTGATTGCAGTCTTTTAGGTGCTGCTATCCCTGTCATAGGACACTGGCATTGCAAGATATGTGTTCTAACTCTTTAAAACATAAGATAAAGAGGAAGAAACCCAAACCACCGAGTCTACTAACCCAGTAGAGTTCAGAAGAACAAGTTGTTAAACTCCTTGTAGTTCTTACACTCGTTACTCTTTCAGTCATGAGTATGAGGAGCTACAAATGTCAGAACACTGATGTTGCAAACTTAAGGCACAGAGTGAAGTCAGTGCAGTTAAAGAAGCACAAATATACCAAACTCAATGTTTTCCATTCAGATTCTACTGAATCTTTCTACATGATTAACCAAAGCAAAGAGGTATATTTTCTTTTCATACTTACGAGGTGCCAGACTGCAAAAATGGAATGCGAACCCCATCCACCACCACAATATTCTTCACACCATTTTTGGCTAAGGTTTTCTTACTCTTGGGCTGTACTGTTTGAAGACAATATTTAAACAGCTGTTGCAAATCTGCAGCAAAATTTTATTTAAAAAAATATACTATTAGAAAGTTTGGTGAACATTTTTCTGCGGTCTAGTCGAACATTCTTCCATGGTTAAGTCACAAGCCAAGCAGCTAGGAGGCCTGAACTGAATTCTGTTCTGTCCCAATGGCAAGCTGCCTGATCTTGGTCAAGTCACTTAACTTTGCTGACTCTCAGTTTCCTCATCTGTAAAGTGATTCATCTCAGTGAGCCAACAGCAGAGCTAGGAACAAGACATCCAATTCCTAACTCCCATTGCCCATTAGCACTTGGGTACTGTGGCAACAGGTGCCTTTGAAATGCTGGATCCCAGTAATTAGAAACAAAAGAGACCTACTTGAACATCAAATTCAACCCACACCTCCCATCCTGTACAGTAAGATAAAGTAATATATTGCGATACAGTATCATTTGATACTGTACCATTGTCAGGCGGTGTTCTGGACTTGGCCCTAGGAAAATACAGATTATAAAAAGACTCAATGGGTCAATTATCTAGTGCAGTCAGGGCTTAAGAGTCTCCTGATTTGTTAAGACAACAGCAATACAAAGGGGTTGCATTTAGAAGACTGAGAAGGGTCATGGTATGTAAAAGCTGTTTAAATCCAGCTAAGCATGAGAGCTTAAGTCAGCGAAAAAGCGAGTATGAAGATTCTGCATAGCCCTTGTGTTACAGAAGTGGGGTCAGAGCCACAGTTCAGGCGCTGAGCAAACAGCTCAGGATTAAAACAATCACTAAATGAAGGAGCACTTAAGAACCCCAGGAGCCATTATTAGTATATAACTATCGATACCCACATTAAAGACTGAGCCCCTTACTCAGAGCCACAGACCGGTCCTTATAACGTAATACCATAAGCCTCTTCCGGCCAGGGCCCATCTCCGGGTAGGCAGGACGGCCGAGGTATAATTATATAGCCTAGGCCATTCCAGGTTATCCCCTCTTTGTACAAATCCTCCAGTTAGGATGCCGTCTCAGCTATTATGGGCTGAGCTCTGGGTCAGGTCCTCCTTCTGGGCTGTGATTAGAGTCTCTTATTGCTTTTCTGCAGCTGTTTCTAACAACCTAGTGGGGTCCTTAGTGCCTGTGGGGCTGCCCACACAAAGACCATCCCACCTCCCAGTACCAGAGCCAGACAAGCTGTCTGTTCCCTCTTTAAAGGAGGATTTGTCTCTCACTTTCTGAATTTCCCTCCGGTTAGCTGAGGAAAACCAATTAGAAGTCAGGTTCACTTTCAGGTTCCCCATGTTGCAATGTCTGGGTTGCAAAAACTCCAGAGAAAGGTTTCTTTTAAAGTTCCAATACATCTCCAATGATCTTAGATTTTATAGAACGAGCCAAATGTTAACTGGCATCCTCCCTTAAATTGTGCACATTGAGTTCTTCCCTGCCCCTTTTTACATTTTCTATTCCATATCAATAGTATTTGAACTATCTTGATATAGTAGATATGTAAACTCTCCTGAACATTAGGGAGTATCAAATATTAAGGTGTGTCATGCCATTTTATGAAGCTGCCTGCTACCAGCAATGATAGTCTTCAGCTAACAATAGGTTTTGCACTTTGTATTAACTCAACAAAAATTAGGGCTCATCTCTGACATATTAGAAACACGTGAGACGGAGGATGTAAGGTTTTAAGACTGTTTTGAACTGTGCCATTAGGTATGTATTGGGAATCAAGAGCCATATCTTCTATGCCTTTCACTGTATGGCTATAAGTAACCAAAGATAAGTAAATATATTTGTAATATATAAGTAAATACCTAGGGAGGTGGTGGAATCTCCATCATTATAGGTTTTTAAGCTGCGGCTTGACAAAAACCTTGCTGGGATGATTTAGCTGAGGTTAGTCCTGCTTTGAGCAGGGGGTTGGACTAGATACCTCCTGAGGTCCCTTCTCCAACTCTAATATTTTGTGATTTTATGAAATCCAAGACATTAGTGTTGTTTGTCCTCATAAGAAAGGGAGATAATGTGTGATGATCAACAGAAAGGGAATTTACATCCAGACTGAAAATAAGGAAGTCCTACAGTCTGAAGGGGTTGGCATTTATTTATTTATTTATTTTTAAGGGAAAGTTAGGAAACAATTCTTTACAAAAGCAACCTTAACAGTTGTTTCATTAAATATTCTTTGATAGAAGAGAGAGATCAGATATTCAGTAGACTTATTCTTTTCACAGCCGGCTTTGATGTACTGGAAAAATATTTTGGCAGCATATTTCTACTGTCAGACTTTTAGAAATGTACTCAGAAACAGGGAAAATGGACTTGGGTTTCTGTATCTGTCTGGGATAGGTGCAGGGAGAGCGAGGCACCTTGCAAATTTAGTCTTCTAACAGAAACCCATTGAAGATTTTGGTGCATTCACTTTACCTGTGGCTTGTAACGGAGGTGAGCTACTGAAGGATCTTGCAGCTGAAACACAC
Source organism: Mesoclemmys tuberculata (assembly GCA_007922155.1). Classification (NCBI taxonomy): domain Eukaryota; kingdom Metazoa; phylum Chordata; order Testudines; family Chelidae; genus Mesoclemmys; species Mesoclemmys tuberculata. The sequence goes on from ML675706.1 coordinate 60,618, forward strand.
AAGACAGAGGCAGAACAATATTTAAAAACATTTTACAACTGTATGAAAAATTTAGACAAGTAATGATGGTAACTGCAACTGCACATTTAGAAAAAAAGTCTTGCATATGTTCTGTATAAGCAGCATGGGGGTTTTTCACAGCAACATGGGAGAAAAAACACACACTGAAAATAGGAAAAGTGGTTGTCAAAATCACTACGTGGAAAGAAGACTGGGGTTCATTTGGCACACCTGAATCTACTTTTAATCCATTTCTTAGAAGCAGCTAGATGACAATGTCCTTTTACATGCCACCAACTTAATTTAAAACAACGGCAGAACACTTACAGAATCTGACAGCCCACGTGGAGGTAGCAGGGAGGCTCCTGATAGCACGGCTCAACATGGAAGTCATTTTGAAATCTAAAGCAGCAAAGGAGGGGAAAGATAGCAATGAATTTGTTCAGAGGCTTCAGGATGGGCAAGCTACCCAACTCACATACAGCCAAAGGAAACGGAGATACAGAAGATCCAATCCATCAAGGTCAATCTAGCCCACTGGAGGAAGGACCGTCTTTTGTGGTGTTTGCATAGTGCAACTCTAATACAAGTAAATAACAATCATGCCTCTTCTCAGACCGGGGCAGTACAGTACGTTCCAGTACAGACCCATTTTAAAGTGCCCCCCAGAGTGACGCTTGTGGGAGATGGTCCCGCAATCTGACTGGTCTCGCTGTTGGTACGTTCACCCTGGCGTCCAGCCTTCGCTCAAGTTTGTCCCTTCCCTGACTAGCCACAGCCCCTCGCGCTGCCCAAGTGAGCCTCCCTCGGGTTCACACAGAGCCCCTGAGCCAGGCAGGACCTGGTGGGTCTGCTGGCCCCTGAGCTCCGATCCCTGCAGCTCTCCTGGGGATCAGCGCCAGGGCCAGGGCCAGGGCACAGGCCATCCGCACAGCCCCACCTCTGTACGGCTTCACTCGGCCCAGGCGAGAGATTAGAACCGGCTCTACAGCCCTGGCCCTCCGCAGCTGGCCCTGCCCTCACCCCCCTGCCCCTCAGCCCCCCACCTCCCGCAGCTGGCCCTGCCCTCACCCCCCCTCAGCCCCCCACCTCCCGCAGCTGGCCCTGCCCTCACCCCCCACCTCCCGCAGCTGGCCCTGCCCCCACCCCCCCC